>JASDQU010686080.1:8712-20387 GCA_032191745.1 Picea mariana | reverse complement strand
TTGTGACGTAAAGCAAGACGATGAGATGAGACTAGTATTGTGCTTCCATCTTGAGAAGCTATGACGTAAAGCCAGTCTAGTATATTGCTTCCAACCTGATGGCTATGACGTAAAGAAAGACGATGAGATGAGACTAGTACTATGCTTCTAGCTTGAGAAGATGTGACATAAAGCTAGTCTAGTATCTTGCTTCCAGATTGAGCGTTGTGACGTAAAGAAAGACATTGAGATGAGACTAGTATTGTGCTTCCAGCTTGAGAAGCTGTGACGTAAAGCCAATCTGGTATCTTGCTTCCAGCTTGATTGTTGTGGCGTAAAGCAAGACGAGTACCGAGATTCTAGCTTAACAGCTATGACGTAAATCTAGTCATGTACTATGATGAGCCAGCCTCATGATGTGATGATGATGATGTATTAGTTTTATACTAATACATATTGATGCAGATGATGATTTCATTCCTTTGAGAATGTCGATGTTGTCGATGAAGAAAACTTTCGATGATTTATAGATACGCCAGTCAGTGTTCCAAGATGATATTGATGATGTTGTCCTCCTAATTTTGTTGATGATAAAATCCTCTCTCTCGTCTGATGATGTTGAAGAATACCCTTCTTGTTAAGGGGGAGTGTTGAAATAATGTAACTGCAAAGTGTATTCTTATTATTATTTGATATATTATTTATTTGATCAATCCCCATTGTGGATTGATCATGTCGGCTATTGTAAAAGGACCAAATCCCCTTTTGCAGATTGGTCATAATGTAATTGTTTTAGGCAGAAAGAGAAGTCGGCCCCAAAATATATCAAAGAGGCCCCAGAATATAATAAAGGTGGTTATAACCACCCATAAGAAGAAGTTGGCCCTGCCAGTGAAAGGACACTCCCACACGTGCCAGTATTGTATAAATAAAGAGGTTGGCGCGTCACTTAGACACACACTCACTTGTTCATCGAGAGACAAGTTTTGAAGCTGCAGTTGGAGAAAAGAGAGAGAGAGAGAGGTTCATCTTTGGGAGAGGACATTCGGTACTTGTTTGAGTTATCTCTTGGCATTGTATTTCCTATCTATAATAAGGAAGTTTTGTTGGGTTTTCGTCCCCTAGAGGGTTTCCTAGGATAAATGTTGTGTCTCTTGTGATTGTGTATTTCTCAGTGATATTGTCTTATGTTGTTGTTATCTATTGAAATGCAAAGAACTATAATAATGTCTTAAACATTAATAGGGGAAAGCTAACTAACTAATTGTATCAGTATATATACATCTATGTAATTCAGATTTTGAGATATACAAAGATATAGGGAGAAAATTGATAATGAAATTTTGAGAGTGTTAACATGAGATTTTATACTTTGTTTTTGTTTGAATATGAGTTTGTAAACTCATGATAATGATCAGATTTGTTATAGCGTAATTTATTTTGTTGTAGCATGCATACTATGTTTACTATTTGAAAACTTCATTTAAATCCTTATGTTGTCCAATGTTTTGTTGTAGAATCTTATTGAGTTTTAGTACAAAAGTATTGGGTGAATTTATTATTGCAGGGAATGATTCAATGAATTTATTTTACTGCTGGAATTTAAATTTTTAGTTTGTTGTTATAATTCACATGTTTCTATTATAACTTTGTTTTGTTGTAAAACAATTTTACTCTCTGCTGAAACACCTGTTGAAAAAGTTGTTTTAGAGCAGAGTATCAATCTTTGTGTATGATGCAGGAGTGATTCAATTAAGTTTTTTGTTCTAATAGTTTTTTATTATTTATTGAAACACATGTCGAAACATGTTGTTGAAACACCCGATTGTAGCTTACATGTGTTGTTGAAACACATGATTGTAGCTTACAAGTGTTCTTACACAATGATGAAACTTGTACAATAGATTCTCATTGTTTTCTGAAGCACTCCCCTGCATCCTTCAAATCAAATCTCACTCCTTCAGCCTATAAACTTAAGCGCAATTGATAAAACATAGCTTTCTTCATCATGAAACTCTCAAACCTAATGTAACCTCTTTTTGATTGGATTAATACCGAGTCAGTACAGAGTCAATACGACAATTGCAAGTAAAATATATTTTTTAGTAAAAATATCTCATGAGTAGATCGGATTTCAATGGAACAGTTTATTGTAAGCTCTTCCTCATATTTGTTGTTATGTGTTTATTATTTTAAAATTGTGTTTGGCTCTATAAATTATCCCAATGTTGGAAAATATAAAATAATTTGGTATCTAGATATGATAAATTTGTTGTTATGAGTTTATTATTTTAAAAATGTGCTTATCTCCGTAAATTACCCCAATGTTGGAAAATATAAGATAATTTAGTATCTTATATGATAAATTTTTTGTTACGAGTTTATTATTGTAAAAATGTGCTTGGCTCCATAAATTATCCCAATGTTGAAAAATATAATACAATTTGGTATCTTGATATGACAAATTTGATTCAAGTATTTCCTGTCTATCTTGTCCACCATAAAAGAATTACATATTATAAATTTTTTTAAGAATATTCACTATGTTAGAGATATTAAATAAATTGTCTTTGTTTCTTCTTATAGCTTTGGAGAAAATAATTGTGAATAATTCATAAAAGAATTATAGATTATAAATGTTTTTAAGAATAAATTGTTTTTTTTTTGTTTTTTCCATGGGAAGGAATATTTCTTTTTTATTTAATTTTGAATCAAAGGTAAATTTCCAATACATATAGGTTCGAAGTCATTACAATATATTTATTAAGATCTTTATTCATGTCATTATGAGAATTGAACTTGGGTGGGGAGAATAGCAATCATTCCTCATAACCATCCAAATTACACCCAATTGATTATAAACTATTTTTATTGTTACTTATAACTTTGGTGAAAATAATATATTTTTCAAATCATGAATTTGTGGCCCTACATATAATCCTTAAGCCTTCTGATCACATTAGCATAAGTAAATTGAATGCCTACAAATTTAAATTTGTCTTTAAGGGGTTACAAGGAGTCTATATGCATGGAAATTCCAACGTAAAAGATAGTGTGTCGAAATAGCTACACTATTTTTCTATTTAGTCCATAAATTTGTTAGTGATGTTAAAGAATCGATCGGTTAGCTACAGTTCACGATTTCAGGTATACAAAAAAAATTCAAAGTATTGTTGATTTTATTGATTTCAGGTATACAAAAAATTTCCAAGTATTGCTGATTTTATTAAGAGATGGGAATCCAAATTGAGCACACGGTGGCATTGTATATATTACATATGATTGGATTAGTGAAAACATATATATATATACCCATCTCATAACAATGTGAAAACATACATTACATAGAGTTAGAACTATGTCATGTAATAGAGTTATGATTTTAATAAATTGAAAAGAAATCTGTGAAAATGATTTTTAATAAATAATAATTATGGAATAATCATGTTCCTCGTTTTTGAAAATAGTGTAAGCTTTTTAAGTTAAAATCACATACATTACATAGAGTTAGAACTATGTCATGTAATAGAGTTATGATTTTAATAAATTGAAAAGAAATCTGTAAAAATGATTTTTAATAAATAAGAATTATGGAATAATCATATTCCTAGTTCTTGAAAATAGTGTAATCTTTTTAAGTTAAAAAACAGTGATGTTTGTAGTGGCTTATAATTTTAATGTTTAATTTCGATTGTAAACATAAGGTTTATTTATTTATTAAGAAGATAATATTATTATATTTCCATTATTATATGGTGTGTTTCATTGTATTGTTCCACATTGTACATTACATCAACTTTCAATGTTTAAGAAAACAAGATTTTTGGAAATTAACTATTACTAACAACGAAAATTGTTAGTAACAAGTGATATATTTAAGGAAACAAGATTTCTAGAAATTATTATTAAGAATGAAGACTATTACTAATAAGTGAGGAGATAAATTGTGGGGTAGGTAGGTCGAGAGGAGCCACGACCTAAGGGGTAGGTTGGTTAGGATCTAGGGTTTTAGATGAAGTTTGTAGGCTCCTCCATGGAGGAGCTGGAGTAAGACTTTTAGTGGAGTCAGGGGGGGATCTTCAAGACGGATGAGGCATACAAGTTGAACTTAAATCTGTACCGGCACTCTTTAATTAAGGATGATGTTAAGGTGGAATTAGTGGGAGGTGATTTGGGTCCTTGTACTGAGACATAGATAGTTGGCGAGTTGTGGAGGATGTTGTTCGATTCGAGCATCCTGGGCTCTATTGATGAGACATTTTCCCAAGAAGCAGATCGACGACGAGGGTTCAGCAACTTTGAGTCTTTTGGTGAGGTTTTGTGTGGCCAGCAGTATGAAAAGGAGTAGAGACTCAAGGCTTTGAACTTAGGGTCTGTTCTAGTGGTGCCCGTGCTGCAGGCTGTAGAACCGATACTCTCTTCGTTGAATGGAGGTTTTGCTTCTGTAAAGGTTATTGGGTTGCAACCCATTACAGTGGTTGTGGATTATTGTGGTCGGAAGGTTGGTAAGGAGGGGCACAGACTTAAGGATTTGGGAGAAGAGCTAGTTCGTGTGGTGTCTGCGGTACAGGAGGTAGATCCACTGCATTGTGCATCGAACAAAGACAAAATAATAGAAGAGACGGGAGGTCTACAACACTCTATTGAATCTGTAGGCAGTGGCTTCCATAGTTGTAGAGTAACAAATTCACCGCACGTCGGTGGTAAAGCGTGGAAAGTGAAAAAGGGACAACCCTCGATCACACTAGGGCGAGATATAAGGATGGAGTCTGTGGAGAGGTATCTGGCAATGGGCCTTGTGGGTAACTTTGGATATCTGGCAGTTGCGTCCAGGGACATTGACGAGTGGGTTGAGACCACTTGGGGCACGGTGGTGGGATATCAAACAGATATATTGTTCCTAGTTAAGGGTTGGTTTTTTTTTTGGTTCCGATCGACGGAGGATGCAGAACAGGTCTTGAGTAGGGTTTGGGTGATTAAGTAGGGAAACCTAATGTTGAAAACGTGGCATATCGCTTTCAACCCTGATAAGGAACCTCTGAGATTTAGGAATTTATTGGTCCTTTTTCCTGGGTGCCCACTGGATTTCTGGAACATCGAGGCTTTTACAGGGATTGGAAATTCCTTAGGGAAGTTCCTCCATGTGGATCCGAAGTAGTTGACTGGATCAGACAGAAGGATGGGGTGCATTTCAGTGGAAGTGGATTTAAATGAGGGGTTACCTAATTAGATTGATATTGCCTAGAGAGACACTATTTTTAAACAAAGGCTTGATTATGTGAGGATCTCATTCATTTGTATGATCTGCAAAGGTATGGGCCACCTACGACACGAATGTCTTTTGGTAGGCTCGAGTAAAGACGATGCAGTTGAAGTGGTAGATCCATAGTCGCAAAAGATATTGAACACTCTATGTTCTCGTGATTTGGGAATACTGGTATCTTTGCCCATGGATTGCGATAACAGTTGTGGTAAGGTTCTTGTTCCCCCTATTTTTACTTCTGTTACTTCTGCTGGTAAAATTAACGGGAGTTTTGGGGGGGGATGTGGGGTTATACCCTAAACCTTTTTTCTCTATAGGTACAAGGAGGATTGCTTGTGATTTACCTATTTTGGTTTTGGAAGAGGGCGATAGAAGTTGTAGCAGGAAGGGGATTTTGGAGATGCCAGGAGAAGTGAACTATCTAGGGAGGGAAGCGGAAGGAGTAGTTAGGTATAATGTTGAGGGTGGGATACCAAAGACCACCTGTGAGGTTCTAGAACCTTGTCTGTTTGCTCAGGTGTCGAGCGAAGTGAAGGGTATGAGGGGGGATGTAATTCTGATTTTGGGAAAGTTTGTCTCCAGAGTGGCAAGAAGTAGATCCCTTTCTATTCTTGTGGAGTGGGAGGAGGTTTTGGGAGGGGGAATTAATTCTATACACCTCACTAGATGGTCTCGATCATAGGATGGTTGTGCTTTGGGGGTGGGGGCTAGTACATGGAACTCAAATGTAGTGTCATCGGTGGAGGCAAGGGTGTTCAATGAACTGGTAGGAAGGGTGATTCCCCACAAGCCCAATCTCTGATTAGGTGTTGAAGACCAGTAGATTGTGGCGATGTCTAGTGTGAGGGGTTATTACCATATCCAAATGTTCTGGAGGAAGTTGAGAACTCACTTATGAATTTTAGTCCCTCCTACAGGGTTGTTCTCACCTGAAAACCATTACCGATCTTTGATGGGTGGGCACATATTTTAAAGATAGTTGGCTCGATTGGGAAGGAGAGGATGTCTAAGGGGGTTAATCATGCAAGTCCAAGATGTAAGGAATCATTTTTTAAAGGGGCAATTCTTGGTGGACTGGAAAAGGAATTTTTTCCACTTAAAACTAGGATTGCAAGGAAACTCAAGAACGTTAAGGAGAACTTAGTGGAGGAGAAAGTCTTGATAACGGAAGGTTTGCGAGCGCTTACAACTCAGAAATCCCTGGCGAGAGTTAAAAGATGATCCTAGCTACCCTAAATGTTAGGGGGTGGGGGGGGATGCAAAGAAAATAACCCTCGAGCGTTTTCTTGATAATGTTAAACCTAATGTTTTTTTTATTTTAGAAACTATGGTGACTGAGGTAAAAGCGAGAGAATTGTTTGTAAAATTACTACCAAGTTGGTATATGTGTGGGGTGGACTCTTCTGGATTGTCAGGTGGGTTATTATTAGCCTAGAACCCGTGCGTAGACGACCTTACTGCCTACTTGACCCCTGCAGGAATCTTACTCGAAGGAACAGTAAAAGATGTTAATTTCATTAATAGTTTGAAGTTGTTGAATTGTTATCGGCCTTATGTTGAAAGAGAGGCTTTCTGGTGGGCATTGAAAAATGAGGGTTTATTTAATGAACCTAATATTATATTAGGTGGTGACTTAAAATTCACCACCTCAAGTCGGGAGTTCTGGGGTGATTGTGCCAGAGTGGATCCCCTACAAATTTTTTTCAGTCAAATGATACAAGAGGGGGGTCTGGTTGATGTTGAGCCTACAAAATTACTTCCTACCTGGAGAAATGGTAGATGTGGAAAGGACTACATTGGTAAGAGATTGGATAGGATTTTATTGGATGAGAGGATGGTTTCAGTTGGGCTAAGATATAGATCTTGGGTTTGTAATTATAAGATCTCGGACCACATGCCAGTGATCCTTCACTTGGAGCAAGATAAAGGGAATGCCAACTATCCTTTTAAATTTATTTATGTTTGTCTTGAGGATCCAGAGTTTGTTGAATTAGTAAAATCAAAGTGGAATGTTCTCTTGGGCTCATAGATACTAAATCCTATGGATTATTTCGTGAAAAATATCAAGTTAATTAATTCTTTGGTGTCCCAATGGGAAAGGGGGAAAAAGGATGAAGCAAAGGAAGAAATGGTACAGCTAGAATTGGACCTAGAGACATTGTATTCGGCTTTCCCTGGGGACTTTGGGCAAGATGATTTAAAGGCCATGGTTTTAGACAAAGAAAATAGAAAATTGCAATTGTTAAAACAGGAGGAAGAGACCTGGAGGCAAAAGAGGAAGGTGAATTGGCTGGAAAAAGGTGATAGGAATACAAAGTTTTTTCATGCTTTCGCAAATTCTAGAAAGAAGATTGATACTATCTAGGATATTACAAAAGAGGATGGCACTGTAATTAACAAGACAATAGACCTACAAAAGGAAGTTGTTTCTTATTTTTAGAATGTTTTTAAGGCACAGGATAATATTGCAATTTCTGATGAACTTGCAGTATTAAAGAACTATATGAGGATATTATTTGTGGAAGAAGGGATAAAAGTGGTTGAGCCTGTTACACTTGCAGAAATTTTAACTACCCTAAAAGGATTTAAGGCTTCAAAAATCCCTGGACCGGATGGTTGGTTGGTGGAATTCTTCCTGGACTTTTTTTATCTTTTGGGAGAAGACATCTTAGGATTGGTGGAAGAGTCCAGGAGGAAGGGTAGAGTTTCAGGTGCATTAAATGCTACATTTATAGCGCTTATCCCTAAGAGTGATAAACCTGACTCCTTTAGAGTGTTTAGACCAATTGCACTCTGTAATTTGGTTTACAAGATTATAACTAAGATCATCACAGCCAGAATCAAGAACTCACTTTATGTTGGTATCTCAAAGAAACAGTTTGGGTTCCTAGAGGGAAGACAAATCACAGATGTTAATGGAGTTGTACAAGAAGCTCTGCATAGCATTAAGGTCAAAAATATTAAAGCATTGGTACTAAAATTGGATTTAATAAAGGCATATGATAGAGTAGACTTGGGATTCCTCATGCTAGTTTTATTACAAGTTGGTCTGAGCTTGGAGGCAACAGATTGGATTATGGGGTGTGTGTCATCTATGAATTTTGCGGTATTGATCAATGGTAAACCAACAAGTTTCTTCAAGAATTTCAGGGGTTTAAGGAAGGGATTCCCATTATCACCTTTACTCTTTCTTCTTATTGTGGAAGGGCTAAGAAGAACTTTATAGGAACAGGTTGGAGAAAACATTATTGTTGGAATTTCAGTAGCCAGAGAGATTAGAATAACGCACCTAATGTTTGTGGATGATGTAATTTTGTTTGGGATTGGCAGTATGGCTGAATGGGAAACTTTCAAAAAGGTTTTGGAACTCTTTTGTAAGGCGACGGGTATGGATTTTAGCACTCAGAAATGTGTCTTTTTAGAAGCAAGGTGGGGAGATCAAGAACTTGTTTTTTTTAAAGATTTGCTACCATTTAAAGTTAAATCAGTTGATGCATGGTTTAAGTAACTGGGTTTTTACATAAAACCAAATTGTTACAAACGTGTTGATTGGATATGGTTGGAGAAGAAATTTTAGAAAAGAATTGTGCATTGGACACATAAGTGGCTATCTTTAGGAGGAAGCATCACTTTGGTGAAGGCAGTGCTTGAACGTATTTCTATATATTGGTTATCCTTGGCCAGGATACCAAAAAGTGTTATGAATAGTATAAGGAGAAGTATGTTTATCTTTTTGTGAATAGGTAAAAAATATAAGGAAGGGATACATTTGATTAGTTGGAAAAGGATTTCAAAACCAAAAAATAATATTGGGTGGGGTATAAAAATATTTTTACTTTTGGTAAAGCATTAGCAACAAAGAGCCTTTGGAGATGTCTTATGATGCTTGGTCTATGGCATGAGGTTATTATTAAAAAATACCTACAAAAGAAGTCTGTGGAAGCATGGTTTAGGCAAGAAAATAAATATTGGGTTGGATCCTCCAATTTCTAGAGAGCTTTAACATCATCCTTACCTGTTATCTACTTGTCTAGCTTGGAAGCCTGGGAATGGGAAGGCAATCTGATTAGGGGTAGATCCTATGTTGGGTTTTTATAAAAAAAAATTGTAAGTAAGAGTTTGTATTAAATATAAGAGTCCTTCTCAGAACCAGGGTCCAAAATACATAAACAGAGTTATTCGGTTGTAATTACTGAACTGCTCCATGAGGAGAAACCAGTTCAGCCAACCATAGATAGAAAGTAACCAAAAAAAGTGTAAACTGTTTCTGACAATGCTAAAGACAACTAGATTCTTAACTACCATGAGAACCACCAGAACTAAAGTAGGGGACAAACACAGTGTAGTCTGGAACATACTCGGGCAAGGTGCCAATCCATGGTTCTTCAATGACAGGTGTCCCGCCGGTCCACTGCATGTCCATGGCGCTGCGGTTGTTGTCGTCGGGCACCTGGAGGCTGCTGCCCTTCGCTGCTGTTGCCATTGCTGAGCTTGCGGTGTCGCTTTCTCCTTCCATATTTGCACAAGTCGCCGTCTGCGCGAGAGGAGTCGTGGCATCTGGATGGCCTTCCTTCCCCTCGGATAGGGGACTCTCTGTGGTGGAGGAGTTTTGCTGACTGCTCACATAATCACTGGGGCTCTCGGAGGCTTCACTGGAGTACTCAGGAACGACTGGAGAGGGAGTAGCCAGGAGCTGGAGGAGAATAGAAAGGCGTCCCTCCATTTGTTGGACTCGAAATTGGAGATCGCTCACCCCCTCCCGTAGCTCAAAAACTAAATCGTGGAGTATAGCAGAGTGTTCACGCGGCAGAGAGGTAGAAAGCTCCGGTGAATTATGGCGGGGTTGACTGTGGCGTGAAGGCGGAGGAGAGAGGGAGTGCTTGATGCTGTGAGAAGGCCGAGCTGGAGTCCAGAAGGTGTCCACAATGGCCCAGTTGTCCCGACCTGGAACAGCAGAACCAAAGGGTGAAGAGGACGTGCGGGGGCGCCGTGGGTGCCATGGAGAGCCCCGGCGGGGACGCATACGATGGCGAGGCATGGCGGGACTCGCCTTCTGCAGAGGGTCTGCAGAGCCAAGGAATATGACGAGAACTGCCCAAGAAACCATGAAAATCACAGAGCGCTGGATGAAGCCACACCACAAAACGAAAATGCCGAGAGGGTGATGCATAATGCAATACATGGAGTCGGTCGGAGGAGATGGAGTTATTGCTCCTGCCATCGGCGATGAATGCACATTAAAGCTCAGGGGTGACGGCTGTGTGGGTCACAAGCCGGGCACATGGCTTCGTGCCCCGCTGGCCTCCCCCTTCATCCGCCCTCTGCCATGTGTCCCACGATAGCACCCCATCCGGGGGGTTGGGTTTTTATAATTTCTATAAACTATCAATTAATATTATTTTGGCACTGAAGGATCAAGGCTTACATTTCTTCGCACAGGCTGGAGATAGCATTTTGGAGGATGCAGATCATACTAGATGGAAACAGGATGAGATCTAAAACAGGAATGGTCAAACTGTACAAAGGGGTTGATTGGAGTTAGTATAGATTTGAATGAATAAGAAAATGTACTGATGTGGTCTTGGGATACAAAAAAGGGCCAGGTAAGTGCAAAACAAGCATCTAATGCACTACTTTTGGAGGAGAGGGTAGAAGTTCCTAAGCTCTGGTACACTAAACTTTGGAATTTGTATTTACCCCTAAAATTACAGTTGTTTATCTGGTTGATGTTAGAACAGAAGATCCTAACTTGGGAAAAATTGAAGAGGTTTTAATGGACCATGTAAGTGTGTATTGTGTGGGAACTGTGAGGAAACAATGAACCATCTTTTTATTGAGTGTAGCTTTATTAAAAATATTTGAGTTACATTTTCAAAGGAATTAAAACTTCACAGTGGCTGGGTTGGAGGAGAGATTGAGGACTGTTTTAAAATATGGTTTTTGAAAAAGGAAAATAGGGAACAAACTCCCTGCTACATCTGTTGAGAGGAATGGAAACATAAGAATCTAATTATTTTTGAAAATGTTATTCCTAGTTTGGGCAGAGTTTGTACTTGCATCTTACAAGACTTGGGATAATTTAAAATTGTCCAGGAGTATAAGAAGTTAAGGATTGATAGGCCTCCCATCCTAGACTGGGATTTAGGAGTGGGGTTCTTTGATGGAGCCTCACAAGATTTGGGAAAAAAGTGTGGGGCAGGGGTTGTACTAAAGGGCCCAATTTTGGGTACATATAGAATCAAAATGAATTGTGGGAGCGGGACCAAAAATATAGGTGAACTTTTATGTTAAGCCCTAATATTGGCTCATTACCCCTTAATTCGGGCATATGAGATTAGTGATGCTATTTTTTTATGTCGGCTCTAGGCCATTAGTTGTAATTTAGATTAGTAATGTTATTTTAATTATGTCAGCTTTAGGCCATTATTTGTAA
>JASDQU010686079.1:24694-37897 GCA_032191745.1 Picea mariana | reverse complement strand
CTGGCACGCAGATCCGCCTGAAAATTTATATGGCATTGTGGCACAAATGTAGTATGTGGCTTGTTTTAGCAGATTACGTTGATCGATGAACTTGGTAAAATTATTGTCCTAGAATAGTTTGAAAACAATGAATATATACAGTGTGAAGTGCAATTGTGCTATGATATCAAGAACATGACCTTAAAATTCAAATTGGTCGTTGTTTTGGCATTTTTGCTTAATCGGTGAACTTGGTAAAATTAATGTCCTAGAATAATTTTAAATGAACAAATGTATACTGTGCGGAGTGAAATTGTGCTATCATATGAACAAGAGGTCTTTAAAATTCAAATTGGTCCTTGTTATGCTTGCGGTGATAGAATTTAAAAAAAAACTTTCTTTTATTTCCTTCATTTTTAAAAAAATAAGCGATTTAACATCCTTTAATAACTTAATGTAAATCAATTGTGCAATATGAATATTTAGTATTAGTAATTTAGTATTTGAAAATAATGTTTTTAGATAAAGTTAGATAGGATGATCATTTGTAAACAATTGCAATTTGAATATGCCAGTCGTGGGGTCCTGTCGATTTGTATATCTCGGAACTCTTACTGTTGTTTGGAGTACACGGGGCAATAGAAGCGCAATGTTGAGCCAACCAGTCCGCAACTCCACCTATCAATTTGTATATCGCGGAAGTATGGGTGTTATTTGTAGGACACAGAACAATAGAGACTCAATTTTTAGCCCGCAAGGCCGAGAACCCGCGATCCAAAAATTGACTAAGTATGGAATGAGGGATCTGCATATTCTCTATAAAATCTCATGTCGATTCTATATTGTGATAGAATATGAACAAGAGATCCTTAAAATTCAAATTGGTTCTTGTTATGCTTGTGGTGATAGAATTTAAAAAAAAAATCTTTTCTTTCCTTCATTTTTTTAAAAATAAGCGATTTAACATCCTTTAATAATTTAATGTAACTCAATTGTGCAATATGAATATTTAATATTAGTAATTTAGTATTTGAAAATAATGTTTTTAGATAAAGTTAGATAGGATTACCATTCGTAAACAATTACAATCTTGAATACGCCAGTCATGGGGTCTTGTCGATTTGTATATCCCGAAAATCTGACTATTGTTTGGAGTAGACGAGGAGATAGAAGTGCAATGTTGAGCCAACCAGTCCACAACTCCGCTTGTCAATTTGTATATCACGGAAGTCTGGGTGCTATTTGTAGGACATGAAACAATAGAGACTCAATTTTTAGCCCGCAAGGCCGAGAACCCGCGATCCAAAAAGTGCCTAAGTATGGATTAAGGGATCCACATATGCTCTATAAAATCTCATGTCGATACTATGTGTTGCTCGTTTGTCGGAAAACTTTTATATAGCTCACCCGACCAATTTGTCCAAAATTTCTTCTCTAATTCAATTATGCAATATCAATATTTAATATTTATAATTTAGTATTCAAAATAATGTTTTTAGATATGTTGAATAGTTGATAGGGATTACCATCCGTAAACAATGGCAAACTTTAATACGCCAGTTCTCGAGTCCTTTCGTGAATTTGTATATCGCGGAACTCCGAGTGCTATTTGGAGGACATGGAACAATGTAAGTGCAATGCTTAGCCAAGCATCCCATAGGTCCGCTTGTCAATTTGTATATCGCGTAATTGTGGGTGCTTTTTGTAGAGCAAGGAACAATAGAGCCCCAATTTTCAGCCCGCCAGCCACAGAAGTTGCGATCCAAAAACTGGCTAAGTATGGAATTGCGGATCCATACATGGTCTATGAAAATTTCGTGTCCATAGTTTATAAGAGTACATACTTTGTATGTATTACTTGTTTTTCGGAAAAATTCTAGGTGCGAAAGTTGGCAGATTCACAAGTTTATATTTCACTTACTTTTATATGACTAGCCTGACTGACCGCTTCTCCGTTTGATAATGTAATAAATGAATATAAACTGGCCCAACTCCAATTATGTTATGACATGAACACGAGGACCTTAAAATTGAAATAGCTGGCACATCCGCTTGTGAATTTGAATATCGTGGAAATGTGGATGCTATTTGTAGGCCATGGAAAAACAGAGGCCCAATTTTGAACCCGTCACCCGAGAATACACCATCCAAATAGTGGCCAAATATGGAAGTAGAAATCCATACATGCTCTATAAAATGTCATGCCCATAGTTTGTAGAAATAGATCTTTATTATGTATTGCTTGTTTCCTCTGAATGCTATTTAGAACACCCAGAACAATAAAAAACTGCAATGTTGAAGGAGCCAGTGCACAGCTTCGGCTGTCAATTTCGATATTGCGGCACTCTGGGTCGTATTTGTAGGATACAAAGCAATAGAGACCCATATTTGAGCCCGCCAGACCGAGACCCTGCATTCCTAAAAGTGGTCAAGTATGAAATGCGTGATCCGTACAAATTCCATAAAAACCTCATGTCCATACCTTCTAAGAGTTCATACTTACTATGTATTACTCGTTTTTCAGAAAAATTCTACCTGCAGAAGTTGGCGGATTCACTACTTTCGGTTTCAATTACCTTTAGATGACCAGCTCGACCGACCGCTTCTTCGTTTGATATTGTAAAATGAATATAAACTGGCCCAAGTTCAATACTGCTATTACAGCAACAGGTGGCCCTTAAAATTGAAATAGTCCGCAAATCCGCTTGTCAATTTGTATATCGTGGAACTGGCGGTGTTATTTGTAGGGCATGGAACAACAAAGACCCAATTTTGAGCCCGCTAGCCCGAGAACCTGCGATCCAAAAACTGACCAAGTATGGAATGAGGGTTGTGTGCATCAAACATATTGCAAAATCATATTTCTATGTTTGAAAGCATATCTATATAGCTTGTTGCAAAAAGTATATATATATCCACCTTCTTGCTTTTATTCTCTATAAAACCTCATGCCCATCATTTATAAAAGTACATACTTGGTATGTATAACTCGTTTCTTGCGAAATTATGTAGGTGTAAAACTTGACGGATACACATGTTCAGATTTGCACTCATTTTTATATCAGTAGCCTAACCGACCTCTTGCCCCTTTCACATTATACAAAATTTTTGGAATGCAAGTTTCTGAACATGAGGGTCTTTTTTTCAAATCAGACTTTTCACATCCTTTTATAATTTTATGTAATTAAATTGTACAATATCAATATTTAATACTAATACTTTAGTTTTGAAAGTAATGTTTTATTGTAGTGTTACATAGTTCATAGGGATCACCATCCATAAACAATCGCAAGGTTGGACCCGTCGGCCCTGGAGTCCATCTGTGAATTTGTATATGGCGGAAGTTCGAGTGTTGTTTGATATAAAGTTATACCAAGAAGTTCGTTTGTCAATTTGTATATTGTGGAACTCTTGGGTGCTATTTGTAGCTAACAGAACAATACAAGCCTAGTTTTGAGCCCGTCAGCCCAAGTACCTGCAATCCAAAGATTGGCATAAGTATGGAATGCGGGAATAGTAAAATGCCCAAGTACCCCACAGGTCTGTTGGCTGATTTGTATATCGCGGAATTGTGGATGCTATTTGTAGGCCACGGAACAATAGATGCCCAATTTAGAGCCCGTCAGTCTGAGAACCCGTGTTCCAAAAAGTGCCTAAGTAGGTTTTTCTTTCAAATAAGATATTTCACATCCTTTTATAATTTTATGTAATTATATTGTACAGTATCAATATTTAATATTAATACTTAAGTTTTGAAAACAATGTTTTTTTGTAGTGTTACATAGTTCATAGGGATCAGTATCTGTAAACAATCGCAAGGTTGGGCCCACCAGCCCTGGAGTCCATATGTGAATTTCTATATGGCAGAAATCTAACTGTTGGTTGATATAAAATTATACCAAGAAGTCTGCATGTCTATTTGTATATTGCGGAACTCTTCGGTGCTATTTGTAGGTAACAGAACAATACATGCCAAGTTTTGACCCCGCCAACCCGAGTATCCTCAATTCAAATATTTGCATAAGTATGGAATGTCAGAATAGTAAAATACCCAAGTACCCCGCAGGTTCGCTAGCCAATTTGTATATCGTGGAATTCTGAATGGTATTTGTAGGCCACGGAACAATGGATGCCCAATTTAGAGCCCACCAGTCCGAGAACCTGTGATTGAAAAAGTGCCTAAGTATAGAATTCTTCTCTCTGCTTTTCCTTCTTGAAACGCGGGTTCATGCATAGGCGGGTTTAACATTGTATTTCCATTGTTCCTCCCCCTGCAACTAGCACCCGAACTTCCGTAATTTACAAATTTGAAAAGAAACCCCCTTCCGCGATTTTCGAATTTCCAAAGAAATTCCGCAACATAGAAATTGATGACCGATATTTGTCACTGAGATGCAATATGACCATCGGCCCTTCACATCCCCTGGGTATATTTTATGCCCTTCTTCTTTTCTAACCCACCCGACCTCTTTCCATGCTTGGCTATTTCTTGGAATCGGTTTCGCGAGTTGGGTGGTTCCTCGCCACAATTCACCATCGTCGGTGCCTTCATACTTGTTTCCAGATATGCAATAATTAAGCTTTAATGCTAGTACTTCTTCCTGCAGAAACTGTTAAGATTGTCATTAATGTCCGAAAGTCCGAAGAAAATTTGTCATTACTACGAATTAAACTAATATTTGCACACAAGTATGTTATCATTTCCTAGTATTCAACGCAAAGACGATGCAATCTGGTTTTTATGCGTCGGCTGGTTGGTGCTTTTAAGAAATTTGTAATTCTTAATCTCTCTTCGTTGTCACCACCACCTTCGCACTTTTTTTCTAATTATGCAATTAGCGATCTGTGATGGTGATAGCTCATTCCGCACGAACCCTGGACATTGTCATTGATCAACGAAAGGCTCGAGGATATATTCCATTGATACGCATTAAACCATAATTTGCAGAGGGTTATATTATCCCTCCTTCATTTTCATTTCAAACACCGTCTGCAGCAAAACGAAATTCTTGTTAACTTGTGGAGACAATTGTCTCCAAATACAGTAAACACATTGGGGCATAATGGCCAAAGGTTCCACTATTCCAGGGCACATTCTTACTACTCATCTCCCTCCGCCCAGGACCAAAAAAGGAGATGGTCCCTTGGTACACTGAGAGATATATTTCAAGCCAAAAAATTCGAAGGCAACCCTGCCTGCTCAAAGAACCTACCAAGTTGCATTCATGGCTAGCGCAGAGGTTGTTGTCATGAATTCTGAGCTGGAAGAAGATGATCTGATGGGCTATGATACGACAATGGATGATGGAAATGTTGAGACTCTTCCCACTCTTGCACCCAAAATGAAATCAACCATAATGGACAGAACTTCCCGGCTCGGTGATGGCGGTCCTCACAACATGAAAAGGAGTTTAAGAAAATAAACCAACGGTAAACACAATAGCGGCTTTGTGGCACAAAAATAAGAATTGCAGAGTTCCAAATTAGTTTGTTTTGGATGGAAGAGTTTTACTGTAAAGTAATGATCTGTTCATGCTCCCAGAGATATATTTCAAGCCAAAAAATTATTCGCTTGCAGGACTATTGTCCTCTTCTCTGGATATACAATTAACATCTTCACGACTCAGGTCCAAAACTCTCACTCCTGCAAGCTACTTTTGTACTAGTCATCTCCTTCCACCCATAATGGACTAATTTGGACCTCTGAAATTGCACGTGCAACCTGTGCTCCTGAATTTTTTTCGACTATGCAGAGGCGGTTTCAACTAACGGCTATTCCATTTTCCCTGCAACATTTTTCATCTTCTTCCTCATGGGAAGCTTCTGAAAACTATCAATTCTAACCTAGGATGATTCATGGAGGAGAAAACTGTGCGGATCTTGCATAGTACAGATCTCGTGCATGTGTTTGTCACAAATACGCTCAATGTTTTTCCCCGAAGAATTGGGTCGAATTTGTAAGGATAGATGTACAATACTCGATGTTTTTGTTATTTTTCTTAAATGGATTTGCTATTAAAAAGTAATTGCCTTGGACTCTTCATTGCTGCTTCTTTTTTGGATATAATGTTTGTTCTCCTTGGCATGGTTCAATGCTCTCGTACTTCTTCGATATTGTGTTTACTTAGGTTATTTTTTCTAAGATGGAACATCTAACAATTATATCACAATGTATTGTGTCAATCGAGCGACCTTTTATGCAAACAAAAAATTGATTACACAGTTTCAAACCAACATTCACTTCTATTCATAATGCAGATAGAGCATAGCAATACCAATGTACAATCTTGCAGCAAAATAGTTATTCTTGTTTCTAGACATGCAGTTATTAAGGTTTAATTCTAAGAACCCCTAATGCAAGAAGTTTAATACTTGAGTTAATATGTTGTAGTCATGGAAGAATGTGTAAAGAACACAGTTGCACTTGCACGTTCGAATAAAATGTAATCTTCAAAAAAGCATTTGCTGACAATTAATAGAAAATGAAGTTTAGTTGTTAGCTTAATACATTATAGTCATGGAAGAATGTATGAAGAACATACTTACATGCACAGTTTGCAATAAAATATAATTTTCAACAAAGCATTTGCTGAAATTTAGTAGAAAATGATGGTTTTGCAACAATGGGGCTTCTTTGAAACCAATTATCCCTTACGAAAACTGTCTTTCGCCTTTCTATTTTCCCACTCTTTTATTCCCTCTAGTTTCTCTTCCTGGATAGTTGATCGGTTTTTTTTTTTTTTTTCCAAAAATGCCTTATAGCACGGTTTGGCGGATTCATGTGTTTCCAACGACCATTACCCCTTTCTTTAAATTTACCTTCTATTTTTATGTTTCCTAGAAGTAGCACCCAGAGTTCCGTGATATAGAAATTGACAGGCGAACTTGCGCGCTCACTGGGTCAACATTGCAGTTCTACTTTTCTGTGACCTCCAAACAACATTCGGAGCTCTGGGACATATAAATTGATAGACAGGCTCCACGGCTCACAAAATTGCCTTTTTTTACAGATGGGAAAGTGCTAAAACAAGCCATACCACATTTTCCCCACGGAAGCTATATTAAAGGGCAAATAATTTCCTCTATAGTTCCATGTCCTGCAAACAACACCCACAGTTCCGCACTACAGAAATTGACAACTGCACTTGCGGGCTGGTTGGCTAATCAAATGCCTCGTAGTTCCGCAATATAGAAATTAACAAATGAAGCATACAAGCAAGAACCAAGTAAACTCGGAGATCACATTCTTGGTCGTTGTTTTATGTTCCCCCCAACTTCGCAATTTTGTTTTGTTTCTCTTTTCCCTGAACTTTATCTTCTTTGTTACTTATTCATTTTTTTGAAAATGTATGGTTGCGCGCATGGATGGGGTTACAGGTTCACACTTGCACTCGTTCTCTTTTATCACAACACCAACCGACCACTTCGCCATTCCATACCCAGAAACTTCTCTGACCATGAATTCTCGGTAGGCGGGCTCTAGATTGGACTTGTTTTGTTCCATGTCCTGCGGACAGTAGCGTCACTTCCGCGATATGCAAATTTGCAATCGGACTCAGATCATACCCTCTTCCATATTATGGTCCACTTGTCATGCGCTTTTCTGTGGTATACATCTTGCACTGAAAAATTGTGAGAAATACAATTTAACCGTCGGGCTCTTGCATCTTTTCTGGAACTATTGTCACTCCATTTTGAACTCGTCTGTCCACTTTCCTTACTTCGCCATTTCTTCAAATTTCTTTGGCGTATCATCAGTTTGGCGAGTTGAATAAATATTCAGTTCGTAGTCGATGTTTCCTATGCCTGCATCCCTTTGCAATTAACAATTTCCAATTATATATAAGATCTTATTTCTAGGCATGTGATTAGCAATTTTTCTATTCCATACTTAGCCACTTTGCCAGAATTCCGCAAATATACAAACCGACCGTTGAACTGCCCCATCATCATCTTTTTTGTTTTACACATTTTGCACTAAAAAAATTCAAATTTGTCGCTATTCCGCAAATATACAAACCAGTCGTTGAACTGCCCATCATCATCTCTTCTGTTTCACACATTTTGCACTCAAAAATTCTGATACATAAAATTTGATTGTGCAACACTCGCCTGTCCTCAGTATTTCCATAACCCTTTTTTGAATCCCGTCTGACCGCTTTTCAGAGCTTGCCACTCTTTCCTTTCTCTCCGCCGTCTCCGTCACCTTCACACTTGTCTATAATAAAATAAAATAAAAATTATATATATACATATATTGTTTCTAAATATGGAATTACTAGCATTTAATTCTATCAGGTCATCATGCAGGAGCTATATAAAATGTCATTGATGGGCGAAAGGCTCGAGGAGATCCCTTATTCATGTGCATTAAACCAATATTTGCGAGGGGGTTATATTATCCGTTCCAACTGTTGATTTAAAAATCATGAAATGCCCTTTACACGTTGTGGCCTTTGCACGCTCACGAAACCTCCAATCCTTAATTGCTCTTCGTCGTACTCACCACCTTCGCATTTCTAAATATGTAATAAATAACCTTTACTGCTAATAGTTCATCATTAATCAACGAAAGGCCCGAGGAGCTTTCCCATTCATAAGCATTTCACCAAGATTTAGCGGAGAGTTACATTATCGGCTCTAATTGTTCATTTAAACCATCATCTAGAGAAAACCAACGTTCTCATAAACCTATGTCACCAGGTCAACAACAGTTCTCTGGAGATATAGTGAACGTCCTCAGGCACGAGGACTAGAAATTTCAGTGGTCCAGGGCGTTCTCTTATTACTCAACCTCTGTCGTAGAGAACCAAGTAATCTGGACCTCCAAGATTGCTCATGCAGGTTGTGTTCCTAAGATTTTTGACTATAAGGACCTCATCTCTTGGTGTGCCGAAAACTTTATTTCAGAAAAAAGAATTATTCTTTTTTGGGGCCGCTCTTTTGTTTCTTTGTCACCTCAGGTCTTCTGCCAGATGCTAAGGTTGTTGGAGCCAACATTGATGTTCAAAGGAGAAGACTGCAAATAGTTCCTAGAAAAGCATAATAATGGGTTGGACCTCTTGTCATATTTTTTGGAAAACCCGCATCTAGTTCTTGAAGATATTACAAGCTTCTAGGTTAGTTCATTTAGAAATCCATTTCGCAAAATTGCCTGGATGTTTACAAGAATAACGGGACAGGAGTCCACAACAACTGTTTCCCGGATGGCCCTTTATATTTTTCATTTCAAAGTCAACGAACAAGCCATTTTTGATTGGGGCAGGTTAATTTTCCATGAAATTTGTTCCCAATTGTCAAGCTTCAAAAGGGAAATTTTTTTTTATATGTCATCCTATTTAGTTCTTGCAATAGTGCATTCCTGTCGGTTTCCACAACTGTCTCTCTCCAAGAATGTCAACTGTGAATTTCACCTAGCAACGTTCTAGTACTAGGCATTGTGGAAGCACAAGGCTTCCCACTATTCTTATGAGATTTTTAATGGCTTCATATCTGTTTTCAAAGTTTTGTTGTTAGGAGAAGATGTTCCCCGCATATCTGAACAGGCAACCAGTTTTTTGGACAAGAAGGGGACAATCGAACATTTGGATAATTACACTGTCATAAGAATTTTTGGCTCCACGAAACAACTTGCACTCCTTTCATGTCACATTACGGAAAAAATGTTTGTTACAGAGGTAGCACGGCAATACAACTATTGGTTCCATCTATTGCAAATGAAGAAAAAAAAACAGTTCATTCCTCTGCCTTGGAAAGTAGGGGAGTTTGTGTTGAAAAATGTCAACAAAATTGATGAATTCACAGCACATTCTAGCATATCCAACCTCAAATATGTTGAAATCATAAGAGGGTTCAACCCCTATAATATTTTTAGACAACATTTACAAACACTTGGCCTCGGCGATTGTTTTTTAAGTAAACACCTGGCCAAAAATAGAGATAGTGGCAGCAAAAGTCCTCCCTCTGATGCCAACGACGTAGACATAGTGCAAAGATGCACTAAATTGTACACGCAACAGGGGAAAGGCCCCACTGACAAGAGTCTTCAATCATAAAATAACACTAAAAAAAGTGCAAAATCCCGAAGTATCTATCCAAGGGTCCACCACAGCAACAAAGAAACTTAGATTTCTTTAAACAGAGGAGGTGATAACGACCCTCCTCACTCGAAAATTGATAGGTCTCACAAGATTCCAGTAAAGAAGAAGAGAAAAAAAATGTGGGGCATGCAAAAGAGCTGGAAATTGAGAGTGAGAACATAGAACTTGGCACTGATCTGGATAGCATGATCTGCTTCCTTGATCAGCCCGGAGATGCCATCCACCATAGCCATCCAATAGACATATCCATTATTGAAAATTTTGACCAAGATGAATCCTTCGTGTTCCAAAGCGTTTTTTTTTATACCCAGTCCAAAAAATTGATAATTGAGAAAAAAGATGTTAAAAATAAGAAGAGCAAATCTCGTTCAGAGGTTCACCTTGCCAACATGCGGCCGTCCCAAATCTGTCAAATTCACATGGGAAGCGAAGAATCACTTCATGATTCCAATGGAGGAATTGAGACCGAGAATGCCAGACTGAAGGAGCAAATCAAGGAATTGGAAGATGCTTTCATTCCTATGTCATTGCTTCTTGATCCTTTTGCAATAGCCATGCCTTCCACCCATGGAGTCAACATAAAATCATCTTCCACTCTGCTCGTATCCTATAAAGGATATGTGGAGAATAATATAAAAAAAAGAATGGAACTGGTTACCGATGCGTGGAAAATATCACAAACCATCACTTCCCTTGGAACCAAGGCACATAGTTTGCTCGAACATTTGCAGGTTGAGTTAAAAGATGAAGAAAAATTCTTTTTAAAAACAATCATTCCTTTTGGCACCATTGTCAACAATATGATAGAAAAAAAAAAAAAGAGAAGAAGATCTTCCATCCAAAAACCGGATCGGTCAATTGAATGCATGTTGGAAAGAAAAATTGAAGAACCTACATCTCATTGTTCAGTTGTGTGAACAAGCCATATCAAAGAAAGATAAATTATTCACAAGGCTATCAAATATAGACTTAGTCGGGAAAACCAACGACTTCCAAGACTCGGACTTTATCGCAAACTCCTTACCCTTAACCAGGCAAGAGTTCGATAAATAGGTTGCTATGTTTAAGTCCTTGTCTCTGGAAAAGTTTTACAGCATCGTTCAATTTAATGAAGCTCACGTCCACGACTGGCTAGCCAAATATTCAGTACAGAATGAGGAAATTCATCAAGCTCTCTGTAATATTTCTATCGACTTCCAAGAATTAGAAAATGTTATTTTCAACAAAAAAATCCAGAATGAGATAAAATTCACCCCAATGAGAAGTTACATTGAAGAATGGCATGAAACACAATTGAAACAAGCCGTCGACGAAAGGCAACAAGCAGTTGCCAGGATTCCAGCAGCCATCGACGACATCATTGAAACGTGAATCCTTGGTGACATCAATGAAACGTCAATCGCAAGCAAGTAGCCAAAAGGCTCATATGTACCCTCACTATAAGTCTATTGATCGCATCCCGATTTTTTTATCAACCAAGTTATTTCACTTTCTTAAATACAAATGTGTAGGCAAACATTTATACCTTTCCATTTATTTTTTTTCCAGGTATTGAACTCTATCTTCTTTCTACAATCTTGTTTCTTATACATATTTCTCTAATGGTCTGCGGGAGCCCCAATCCCAGTCTACATGACAAACGCATTGAAATTCTGATTTATATGTAACAGACTTTTATTTTTTTGTATATTTCAAAATTTCCAATACTATGTAATGTTTTCATACATTCTTATCTTTCAACAGTCTCTATGACAAATGCATTTAATTTTTTATATGTAACAGACTTTTAATTTTTTATATATTTCAAAATAAATGGTGCTCTGCATTGCAAGCTTCATTTACTTATACCACTTGTTCATAAATGAATTTAAATATTTTATATTTCTTATCTCCTTCTAATTTTATGTCTTCATATATTTTTATCTTTTACCAGTCCATATGCCAAATGCATTTAAATTTCCAGAGTTATTCTTCCACTATCAACAAATTTGCACTTTCTTATATACTTTACCTTCAACAAATAAATGGTGCTCTACATGCCAACCATCATTTACTTTTGGTCCATGTTCCATGATATACATGTTGCACACAACAATTTCGTCATATACATTTTTCACTGGACACTTCCGTCATGTACATTTCGACCCATTTTCCACAATTTGCTTTCTAACCTTCTTAGCAGGGACTACGATGCCACATAGCCTTGTTTCTTATTGTTGAAAAGTAGAGAAAGTTTATTATATGACATGAGAAATCAACTTCCTACTTTAAGAGAACAAAAATTCCCTAAAATCTTATTTCAAAAATAATTTACAATTCTACTTATAGAATATGTCAAGAGACTCTATTGTAAAAACAAATATTTGGAAAAAATATCCAATTGAAAGAATATTTTTGTCTTACCAATTATTCTATCTCAAAAACACAATTAGATATTTTTTCACACTTTTTATTATTCCTTGCATTGATAATTTTGAAAACTAGAATTCATCCTCAGAGAATACATTAAAATAAATAAAAAAATTAATGGAAAGTATTAATATCCAAAGGCCAAATCATACAAAGGTGAGCATTCTTTCCTTGGTTGAGGATTATATAATACAATAAATATTATGCTATATTATATCATATCTACAAAAAAACACCATACATTCATAACCAACACTTTCCTTTATACGGACTAACTTCCATGCATATAGCTAAGAAGACTCAATAAACCTTTAATTCTCCGAGTTTATTAATAATGTTGTAACAATAAATAATGATTTGTTTCAAAATAGTTTTTTTTTATACTCTCAAATATGATTCTGATTAACATGATACAAGTCCTAAAAAAAAAAAAAATTAATGAAGTGTTACTGTTGGCAAAGCCTCCTAATATATGTCAATACTTTGGCAAAGCATATATATATATATATATATATAAAGTAAGTTTTACAATTAAAGAAATGTTCAATACTTTGATTATATGTGAGAGTCAACATTGAAATTGTTGGCAACAAGTGTATTAATGTATAGTGGTAGGAAGCTGAGGTAAAGTCATAGGGTATGGAGATAAAATTACCAGTAACACTTACAAATTACCTAAGTTTTAAATTTACAAGTCTTTGATATCTAAGATGTT
>JASDQU010686078.1:24542-38591 GCA_032191745.1 Picea mariana | reverse complement strand
GGTCCAGAACATGCTCGGGTCTTAATTTTTCTTGAGCGAGCCTCAACCAAAACCACGGTATCGCCAAAGGCATACATGGAGCTCTATAGTGAATTGCGGGACGAAAAGCAGGTTACCCTCAAACCTCCTTTGGACACGCCTGCATTCTCGTGGTCACATGAGATCATCACCCAAGGTCATATCGAGATAAGGAGCTAACACTCACTAGACCGAGATTACAAAGCACTCAGAAGTTTGGCCTATGGTCAGAGGCATGGTCACATCAGCGAAGGTTAAGGGAGGAGCTAGCATGTCACTAGGCTCCACTTCAGATATCGGGATTTGGGAGAATCGCGATGTCTCATACCAATATTCCTGAAGTCACAAGTCACGAAGCGCCTGTTGGTTAGGCGTATGGTCACCGCCGATGGTCACGTGAAGGAGGGGGCTTAAGAGCCAAAGAAGCCAAAAATTACTGGTTGTAACTAACAGAGAAGACGAAGAGTTGCAACTACCAAAGAAGTCAAATAATATTTGGATAATGACCACTGATGATGAATAGATTCATCATAACCTCCATAGAAGACGAAGAGTTYGAATGATGATTAGGCAGAGGACTCGGCGTGAAAAAGACATGTAGAACAGAGAAGATAGTGAGTTTTTTCCAATAGTGATGCATGTGGGTAGGAGGAGATGCAGAGCATAACCTGAAGGGGAGATTAGTGGCGTAGTGAAGAGCATGCAGAGGTAACACARAGCATAAAAGGMAGAAGAGAAGCTGAATAGGATGCGGTGTTGAGCGTAGGAGGAAAAAGAGCAGAGCATAGAAGCAAAACGATGCAGAAGCGAAACAGAGCATAGAAGCTGAAGAAGGAAGAGGAGACATGGAATTGTAACATACCATATCAGAGACAGAGCAAGTAAGTAAAGTTTTGTAAGATTCAATCAGGGTGGTAGGGTGGTGCTAAGAAGGATTGTAGTCCTCTAAATTCTAGTTGGTGCTAGAAGATATTCTGGGAGTTGATGCTTCCATCTAGTTGGAGCTAGAGAAATTTGAGAGTTGGTGTTCTCTGCAAGTTGCAGCTTTCTATCCGAGGTTGTAGCCTCATATTTGAGTTGGTTCTCAAAGACTATGATGTACATGAAGGTTGGAGCTTGATTGACATCCGAAGAAGAAGAGGTTTTCTCCCTTTATGGGTTTCCTCATGAAAATCTGTGTCTTTGTGTATTTTGTGTGATTGATTAAATATTGTATATCTATGCATGTTAAGTTATCAGTAACACATTAAATAATAACCTAGAAAGATTCAGAAAAGAACAAGAAAATTTTCAAGCTTATATTATAATTGATTCACCCCCCCCCCTTCTCAGTTATATTTCCAACAGTTGGTATAAAAGTCGATGCATTTGATCAAAGGTAGATCCATAAGCTTGAACATGACTAGTCATGAAGGGATTTCAACTAATAGAGCCCCTTTGTTTGATGAAACAAAATTTTCCTTCTGGAAAATAAGGATGAGAACATATTTAATTTCTTTGAGTGTTGATGTTGGGATGTCGTTGAAACTGGATATGTGAAGCATGTAGTCTTGGCCTCAAAATATGATAAGCTGGAGTTTAGCTTTAATGCAAAAGCAATGAATGCCATCCTCAGTGGACTTGCAAAAGCCGAGTTTGTCAAAGGCATGCACTGTGATTAAGCAAACGTTATGTGGGACAAGTTGATAAGTAGTTATGAAGGTAATGAAAAGGTGAAAGAGGCAAAACTACTGACTCACAGACTAAAATTTGAGTAGTTAAAGATGGATGAAGAAGAAACTATCAGTAAGTACTTCTTACGTATACAAGAACTCGTCAACACTATGAAATGTCTAGGTGAAATGATAGATGAACCTTTTGTAGTCTAGAAAATATTAAGATCTATTCCTGATAGATTTAACTCAAAGGTCTCTGCTATAGAGGAAATAAATGATCTCAAAACTTTGACACTAGATCAACTTCTTGGAACCCTAACTTCTTATGAAATGAGAATCATCAAAAGTAAATCCACTACAAGAGAGGCGTCCTTTAAAGCAAAGAAAAACATAGACTCCAATATAGATGATATTGAAGCAAATTTTGTGAGAAGACTGAAGAAAGGATCAGGTAAATACAAAGATAAACTGCCCTTCAAATGTTTCAAGTGTGGTAAGATAGGTCATTTTTCATCTAATTGTCCTCAAAAAAGAAAGGATCAGACATATAACGTTGAAGAGAAGCACAAACACAAGAAGGTCTATAAAGAGAATAATTTTAAGAAGAAAATCCTTTGTGTAAACAATGATGATGATCCCTCAGATGATGAAAGCAGTGACTCTTCTATTGAAGATAAAATAAATTATATCATGTTAATAGCTTTAGAAGATCTAAACACTGAAGATACAGGAAGTGAGTTCACTAATTGTGAAGCAGTAGTAGATCTTGAATGAGAACTTGCCAGTGCCATGGAAGAGATTGATAGACTCGGAGAAAAGAAAGCAAAACAAAAACAGTTACTTCTCAGGTATGAGAAAACATGCAATGAACCAACTGAAGAAATTGCTATATTGAAGGTTAAGTTAGAAGAAGCTAAGAGATTTGAAGACATCCTCAAACAACAATTGAAGGAAGCTGAAACAAAAGGTAAAAAATTGGAAGCTGAAGTAGTGACTGTTAGAAAAGATCTAGAGAAATTTTGGGCCTTATATCATCAGAATATGACAAGTATTAAAGCCTCAGAAGGATTAGCCTCCATTTTGAATCAACAAAGGAATTTGAATTTGAAAACTGGTTTGGTTTATGAAGAGGGGTCGAGTAGTGGTCAGCCAAGAAACAAAGAATCCATCAAGTTTGTCAAATCTACAACCATTGACAACAAGAAACCTGCAGAAACAAAGGAAGAAAATCAGCCACCAAGGAGGAGTGAATGAAAAGCTACCAAAACTAAATCTGTAGAAAAAAGAAATAATACACCCTCTGCTCAAGGAAATCATTGACATGGAAGAAATTGACCTACTCAAAGAAGACAGTCATTTTCTAGGTACAAAGATCTTTTCTATGGATATTGCTTTTACTGCTCTAACTTTGGCCACAAAGCTGTAAATTGTTCTTTAAGATTTAGACATGAGCAATCAAGACAGCTAAGGAATAAATATCCGCCACAATAAAGAATGAGACAACAAGGTAACAAACAACCACAGACTGCAAATCATGTGATGGTTGGGAAAAGGACATAGATTAAACATAACAATCGCTATGATCCTTTCTTCAATGAACCAGAATGTTACATCTGCCATAATTATGGACATAAAGTTGCAGACTGTCGCTTAAAGAACTATAAGCCAGATTCAAATCACAGAGCTGAAAAACGTCAAGGTTTGGAAGAAGAATGAAGATAACAAGTGTGGATTAGTGTTGTCATCTCAAAGACAAAAATACCCCTAGTATATTGACAGTGGATGCTCCAGTCATATGACAAGTGAAAAAATTAAGTTCCTATCACTCAAAGAAAATAAATCAAGGAGTGTGACCTTTGGAAATGATGCTTCAGGAAAGATCAGAGGTAAAGGTCTAGTAAGCTTAAGTAATGGAAGAATCAAAGCTCAAGATGTATTATGTGTTGATGGTTTAAAGAATAATCTTCTTAGTGTCAGTCAGATATGTGACAGAGGATGTGAAGTCACTTTCACTGCCAAGAATTGTAAAATAAAGACAATAAACACAAGAGAGATGATTGCAAAAGGGGTTAGAACTGAAAACAATGTATATGTTCTAAAGGAAGATAAGGAGAAATGTCATTTAATCAAATTTCATTAAAGTTGATTATGGAACAGAAGGCTTGGACACCTGAATTTTGATCATATTGTCAAACTGAATAATGAAGGTGTTGTGAAAGACCTTCCAAGAATATCTAAGCCTAATAACTCTGTATGAGAATCCTGTCAAATGGGGAATTTGACTTGTGCTCAATTCAAATCAAAGAGTTTCACATCTTCAGAGAAACCACTTCAAATTGTTCATAAGGATCTGTGTGGACCATCGCGAAAGGAAGGAACTAGAGGAGAATGTTACTTTATGCTAGTCATTGATGACTTCTCCAGACTTACGTCGGTTGCCTTTCTGAGAGAAAAATCTGATGCGTTTGAGAAGTTAAAAAAGTTTAAGGCTCTAGCTGAGAATCAAACGGGGAGGAAGTTAAAGGCAATTCACTCAGACAGGGGAGGAGAGTTTTTGTTAGAAGACTTCAAAGAATTTTGTGACAGATATGGAATTAAAAGAGAATATAATATTCTAGGTACTCCTCAACAAAATGGAGTTGTAGAACGCCAAAATAGACCAGTTCAACAAATGGCAAGGGCTATGATGAGTGAAAGGGACATTTCACAAACCTTCTGGGTGGAGGTTGTTCACATGGCTTTTCATATTCTAAAGAAAGTGCATCTAAGGCCGAACATTAATAAAACTCCATATGAGTTGTGGTTTGGTCGACCTGCATCAATCAAGCACTTCAAAGTATTTGGAAGTAAATGCTACATCAAGAATAATGATGATCATCTGGGAAAATTTGATAGCAGAGTTGATGAAGGTATCTTCTTAGGATATGCAACAAAGAGTAAAGGATACAGATGATTTAACAAAAGAATGCATAAATTAGTAGATTGTATTGATGTTCGAATTGATGAAGAAGCTCATGTAAAATATCAACAAAGAATAAGCACTAAGCCAAATGAAAAAGATGATGAGAATAATGAAAATGAAGAACAACAAATCTCAGAGTTACAAGAAGATGATGAATTAGGTGGAGAAGTGACACCCAGACAAGAAGAGTCAGGACAACAATCAACATCAAATCCTTCCTCCAGAAGTACTCAAAAGAATCATCCTGCAAGTCAGATAATTGGTGAGAAAGACAAAGGTGTAGAAACCAGGAGAAGGATAATCAAAGACACTGAGCAATCACATATAGCCTTCATATCTATGGTGGAACCCAAGAACTTTAATGAAGCCAGTAAAGATGTAAATTGGTTAAAATCAATGAATGAGGAACTGGACCAGATTGAAAAGAATGACACTTGGGAACTCGTTCCTAGGCCAACAAATAAAAATGTAATAGGATCCAAATGGGTCTACAAAAATAAGATGAATGAGCAAGGAAATATTGTAAGAAATAAGGCTAGATTGGTCTACAAAGGATATGCTCAAATAGAAGGACTGGATTTTGATGAAACATTTGTGCTCGTAGCAAGATTAGAATCTATTAGAATGTTTCTTGCCTATGCTTGTCATAAAAAGTTTAAAGTCTATCAAATGGATGTCAAGTCAGCTTTTATAAATGGATATTTGAAAGAAGAAGTCTATATGGAACAACCAGAGGGTTTCCAACTATCAGATAACCCTGACTTTGTCTGCAAGCTGAAGAAATCCTTATATGGGTTGAAACAAGTTCATCGTGCCTAGTATTACAGACTGGATACGTATCTTCAAGATAAAGGGTTCAAGAGAGGAACAATTGACAACAATCTATATATGAAAACATAGGGTAATGATTTGCTTATTGTGTTGGTCTATGTAGATAACATCATCTTCGGAAGCAATAATGCTTCATTGGTACAATGGTTTGCTTCTACCATGCAGTTTGAATTTGAAATGTCTATGATAGGGGAACTGTCATTTTTTCTTGTTCTGCAAATTACTCGTAGGTCTGAAGGAATATTTCTTTCTTAGGAAAATATCTAAGAGAAATGTTGAAAAGGTTTCAAATGGAAGATTCTACACCTATGAGCACACCTATGGTCATTGGAGGCAAGTTAAGCAAGGATGATGACTCACCTGATGTTGATGAGAGTTCATATAGGTCTATGATAGATAGCTTATTGTACATCACAGCCTCCCGTCCAGACATAATGCATGTTGTTGGAATGGTAGGAAGGTATCAGGCTCCACTTAAACAGAGTCATTTGTTAGCTGTCAAAAGAATATTTAGATACTTGAAAGGAACAATGAACTATGGCCTATGGTATCCTAGGAATTAGAATTTTCAACTATTAGTCTATTCAGATGTTGATTGGGCTAATTGCGTGGATGAAAGGAAAAGCACGAGTGGAGGTGCATTCTTCTTAGGAGATTCCCTTGTAGAATGGTTGAGCAAGAAGCAAGGTTCCATTTCCTTATCAACTACAGAAGTTGAATACATTGCAGTTGCCACTTGTTGTACCCAAGTATTGTGGATGATTCAGACCCTTGCAAACTTGGAGGTAAAATATACTGCACTGATCCCAATTCATTGAGATAATACTAGTGTGATTAATGTGTCAAAGAATCTTATATTTCACTCCAAGACCAAACATATACCCATCAAGTATCACTTCTTGAGGGAACAAGTGACCAACATTGTTGTTTCTTTGCATTATATTCCATCCAAAGATCAGATTGTTGATATCTTCACTAAACCTCTTACAAAATCTCACTTTGAGTATCTATGCCAGAAGTTGGGCGTGACCCCGTTATCAAGCTAAATAGTCTATCTGATCAGGGGGAGAGTGCTCCTAGTATATCTAATCAGGGGGAGCACAAAGTGACTCTCTGTTTTCTTTGACATTGATGTCAAAGGGGGAGAAAAAGGTCTTGTCTAGATGCTATAGTTGGAGGTCTAAGCACAATAATGCAGCCTTTTAGGGTTTCCATCAATGCCAAAGGGGGAAATTGTTGGCATGCTTACAGGAAGAGTGTGCTTGTCATTGATGGCAAGAACAGAAGGCGGAGCAGAAGGAGAGAAATCTCAGGAGCAAGAATGACAATGGTCGTTGGATCACCAATCTCGAATACCCGACAACCGTTGGATCATTCTAAGTGGAAGGACAGGATAAGCTAGAACAACAGCACCGTAGATAGATCAAGTCATCGATTTACGAACATGATTGACAAACAACATTTTGTTCAGGTTAAAAGTTGCGAGGAGGTTACTGTTCAAGGAATCTCACTTCGAAAGAATTTACAACTTGAAATTCGAATTACCCGAAGCCCAAAATTTGAAATGAATAAGGACCATCAGATCTGAAGAAAATGTGATGATCGTTAGATCAACGTCCAATGACCAGAGGAAGCGTAGAGGAGAAGTACAGATCTGATCCGTTGGATCTAAGCGTCAAGGATCAAAAGTCGTTGGATCCAGAGATAAATTCATGAAGGTTAAGCCTTTGGATGAGCGTAGGAGAGTGGACTTGTCAAAGTCCTGAAGTCTTGAAGTAAGAAGGGATCATCCATCGTAAAGACTGACAGGTGGCACACGATCCACAACTCCGGAGCAAATCACTTCAGGAATTTGTGGTTGGAAAGGAAACGAAAATTCCCGAAGTCTTGAAGGACGAAGGTCCAAAGTCACTCTCAGCTGTCGATCTAAGATACATTTTGGGAGCTAGGACAACCGTTGGATCCAGGAGAAAAACATGTGTCACATGAGAAGATCCATGTCAGCAAGACTACATCAGCAAGGACACATGGTGCAATTAGATAATGACAAGTGTCAAGTTGAATCAGTATTTCAGGTACGTGCAAATCACGAATCTGAGTGACACGCAACAACTACTCAAGTCATGCCACATCATCAAGTGACGTAAGCAAGTTATGTCACTGCGGAAGTTTTACTTTGGGAGTTTTACCACCGGTGATTAGACTAAAGTCCTGAAGTCCTAAACACCAAAGACTCGAAGAAGACCCTGGTCGTTGATCACCATGAGGGGTACGTGTCAGAAGATTACGCATTCGGGTGGAAATACTCTAGGAAAACGTGAAGGAGAAAGGTTTGAAATCATTGAATCCTGAATAGCCGAAGCAGTTGGGAGTCGTTGATCTACAAGAGGACAGGTGTCACTAGATCGCAAGCTTCGGGTAAAATGCTCAAAGGGAAGCCGAGCGAGGAGAAACTAAAATCTAAGAATGTCGAAGGGAGAAGTCGTGGAGAAGAGGATATTCATTGGATTAAAGAGGACAAATTTCAACAGATCTTCCATTTCAAAAGATATCCAGTCAGAAGAAACGAGAAGTTGAGATTTGAAATCTCTGGAGTCCGGAGACCCGAAGGAGATCTCGACCATTAATCCGAGAGGGACACGTGTCAGTGGATTGTTAACTCCAGAAGATTAACGTACGGAGGAAAGCAGGGTTTGAGAGTTAAAACTCCTGAAGCCCGGATCACGAAATAAATCGTAGTCGTTGATTTGGAAGGGAGCTATGTGTCGACAGATTGTGGAGATCTGGGATCGCGCGTGGAAGGAGGAAAGGAAGGTAGATAACAGTTGTTGATCGAGTGGGATTGCCAAGGGATTGGAGATAAATGGTCATGCTCAATTGTGGGACCAGAACATGCTTGGGTCTTAACTTTTCTTGAGTGGGCCGCAATCAAAACCACGGTATCACCAAAGGCATACGTGGAGCTCTGTAGTGAATTGCGGGGTGAAAAGCGGGTTGCCCTCAAACCGCCTTTGGCTGCACCCGCAATCGTGTGATCACGTGAGATCATCTCCCAAGGTCATATCGAAAGAAACAACTAGCACTCACTAGACCAAGATCGTGAAGCACTCGAAAGTTAGGCATGTGGTCACAGGCATGGTCACATCAACAAAGGTTAAGGGAGGAAATACTCTAGGAAAACGTGAAGGAGAAAGGTTTGAAATCATTGAATCCTGAATAGCCGAAGCAGTTGGGAGTCRTTGATCTACAAGAGGACAGGTGTCACTAGATCGCAAGCTTCGGGTAAAATGCTCAAAGGGAAGCCGAGCGAGGAGAAACTAAAATCTAAGAATGTCGAAGGGAGAAGTCGTGGAGAAGAGGATATTCATTGGATTAAAGAGGACAAATTTCAACAGATCTTCCATTTCARAAGATATCCAGTCAGAAGAAACGAGAAGTTGAGATTTGAAATCTCTGGAGTCCGGAGACCCGAAGGAGATCTCGACCATTAATCCGAGAGGGACACGTGTCAGTGGATTGTTAACTCCAGAAGATTAACGTACGGAGGAAAGCAGGGTTTGAGAGTTRAAACTCCTGAAGCCCGGATCACGAAATAAATCGTAGTCGTTGATTTGGAAGGGAGCTATGTGTCGACAGATTRTGGAGATCTGGGATCSCGCGTGGAAGGAGGAAAGGAAGGTAGATAACAGTTGTTGATCGAGTGGGATTGCCAAGGGATTGGAGATAAATGGTCATGCTCAATTGTGGGACCAGAACATGCTTGGGTCTTAACTTTTCTTGAGTGGGCCGCAATCAAAACCACGGTATCACCAAAGGCATACGTGGAGCTCTGTAGTGAATTGCGGGGTGAAAAGCGGGTTGCCCTCAAACCGCCTTTGGCTGCACCCGCAATCGTGTGATCACGTGAGATCATCTCCCAAGGTCATATCGAAAGAAACAACTAGCACTCACTAGACCAAGATCGTGAAGCACTCGAAAGTTAGGCATGTGGTCACAGGCATGGTCACATCAACAAAGGTTAAGGGAGGAGCTAGCATGTCGCTAGGCTCCACTTCGGATATTGGGAGTTGGGAGAATCGAGATGTCTCATACTAATATTCTTGAAGTCACGAGTCACGAAGCGCATGTTGGTTAGGCATATGGTCACCGTCGATGGTCACGTGAAGGAAGGGACTTAGAAGCCAAAAAAGCCAAAAATGATCGGCTGTAACTGACAGAGAAGATGAAGAGTTGCGACTACCAGAGAAGCCAAAGAATATTTGGATAACGACCACTGATGATGAACAGATTCATCATAACCACCAGAGAAGTCGAAGAGTTCGAATGATGATCAGGAAGAGGACTCGACATGAGAAAGGCATGCAGAAAAAAGAAGATAGTGAGTTTTTTCGATAGTGATGCATGTGGGTAGGAGGAGACGCAGTGCATAACCTAAAAGGGAGATTAGTGGCGTAGTGAAGAGCATGCAGAGGCATAACAGAGCATAAAATATAGAAGAGAAGCTGAATAGGATTTGTTGTTGAGCGCAGGAGGAAAAAGAGCAGAGCATAGAAGCAGAACGATGCAGAAGCGGAACAGAGCATAGAAACTGAAGAAGGCAGAGGAGACATAGATCTGTAATAAACCATATCATAGACAAAGCAAGTAAGTAAAGTTTTGTAAGATTCAATGAGGGTGGTAGGGTGGTGCTACAGAGGATTGTAGTCCTCTAAATTCTAGTTGGTGCTAGAAAAATCTGAGAGTTGGTGCTCTCTGCAAGTTGCAACTTGATATCAGAGGTTGTAGCCTCATATTCGAGTTGGTGCTCAAAGACTATGATGTACATGAAGGTTGGAGCTTGATTGACATCCGAAGAAGAAGAGGTTTTCTCCCTTTATGGGTTTCCTCATGAAAATTTGTGTCTCTGTGTATTCTGTGTGATTGATCAAATATTGTATATCTATGCATGTTAAGTTATCAGTAACACATCAAAATAATAATCTATAGAGATTCAAAAAAGAATAAGAAAAGTTTCAAGCTTATATTATAACTGATTCACCCCCCCTCTCAGTTATATTTCCAACATGGCTTGTCTGCGCCACACTAGAGCCTGGAAGGGGAGCTTCTAACTGCTAGGTACCATGCCCTGAACAAGTAACTTCACCTAGCGCTGGAAAAAAACCCAAACTATTCACCTTTCCTCTGCCTCCTCCAGCTCTATTCCTAAGCTCTTCATCCGAGACGAAATACCCTTCTTTATTCCAAAGAGCCTCGTCCTCTGCACCCATAAGTGGGTTGACCTCAGCTTCCATCTGGAAGCTTCTTCACCAACAACCACCTGCCTCCTTACACATCCCTTTCGTCTTTAGTAGGAAACCCATCACACTGGGCCCGAGGGACTTACTCGATATTCAATGGCCCTTTAACAAGTGCTAGGTTTTCGGGAGAGTCGCTAGCCTCTCGAGTAAATTGCCATTAATAATTCATATCTTCTATGACTACCCAATTTGATAAGCCCAAATAATCGTCGCTTGGACACCATTATCACCTTGTGTAGAGTTGCCAACTCCTCATCACTTTGTCTTTAACTCCACAGTCGCCCAGACCAATGTTAAATTGCATGAACAAAATCCATCAATTTAAAATCACCTCACATATTACACTAATTCAAGGCTATGATAAAAAATTATAAATCATATGTAGTAAAATGTAAAAAAAATGTGAATATGTTTGATGGGCATGTCTAAATTTACACAGGTGATAGGGTTCACATACTTGACACAATAAGAAATTTATATATAAACTATACTAGGTAAGTTAGGTTTAATTTAAAGTAAATCTTTGTGGGATCGTTTGGCAACTATTCTAAATTTGAAGTTGTGTTGGAAAGGGAAAAACTTTACTGATTGTATGCAATCATGGGTAAATGGAAAAAAAGCCTTTGTATTGGTAGCAGCGCATACCTGTTGGTGCATTTGAATCGAAAGAAACTGAGCGATTTTTGAAGATTGGAATCCATCTATTCACTCTGTTATTCCAAAGATTCTCAGCCTCATAAGTTATGATCAGAAAGGTCCTACCATATCTCTCAATCGCTCTATTTTGATTCAATCAAGAAGGTATATGATTACTACACGGTTCGATAGTGCGGATCAGGTGGATGGTCGAAACTGTGGACCAGGAGGCATTATAAAGAGCCCAAACATGACAGTTTACAAATGGTTGTTAAATTGCGGCACTGGTTCTAATAATAAAGCATAATTAATGGGCATATGGGCTTCACTCAGATTGGCCATCCATCTTTCTATCCGGTGCATTCCAATCGCGGGTGACTCAAGAGTCATTATTGACTGGTTAAACAACAAAGCAAATTTCCATTCAAGCTATTTAGAAGGATGGAAAGACAGGATTAAATTATTAATAAAGGATTTTCAGGATATCAGCGTTAACCATGTCTACAGGGAGTATAATTCTGAAGCAGACTTTCTATCAAAGTTGGCACTAAAGGAAATAAGCGTCAAAATTATCTACTATCAGTGGGAAAATGGATTGGAAGGATTTAAAAATTATCTCGTTACTAATTTCCATGTCTTTATTACAGGTGCAGGTATAGTATTTCGGGGCACTGAACCCAGCTTCTGGTGATACCTTTTGTTATTTCAGAAAAGGGAATGAATTTCTAGTCTGTCCATTTTGATGAATCTGGAGTAGTCTTTTGTATCGGGATGTTTAGATCTCCCTAGTTGTAGTATTTTAGGACTGTTTTTGGTATAGGCTTTGCCATATGTCAATGGACTGATTTTTGTAAACAAATTATATCTCTTAATATAATTGGGAAAAAAAATTATTAGAAAAAAAATTAGATTTAATTTTTATTAAAGTTTTAAATGTAAGTAGATTTAATATGATATATAGACTATTCATGGAAAAACTAAACTTACTTTTTAAATTTAAAAGAAAAACTAAACTTACTTTTTAAATTTAAAAAGTACATAAATTTTAAATTTAAAAACATTCACTTCCCTTCATAAATGATAGATAAATTTTAAATTTAAAAACATTCACTTCCCTTCATAAATCATAGAGAAATTTTAAATTTAAAAACATTCACTTCCCTTCATAAATCATAGATAAATTTTAATTTTTTTTCGAAAGAGTGATTTTATAAATTATAACTCAAAGACCGGTTGAGTTGAACCCCTAAGGTTCAATTTTTCAGAGCCAATCCGTCGAGGATCACAAAGTGGATGCTCAATTGTGGACCGGGTACTAACACAAAAGCGGAGCTGATGGGGCTATGGGTTTATCTTCTACTGGCTTCCTGGTGGTCCATTAATCACTTGATCGTTCGAGGTGACTCTAAGGTCATCATTGATTGGATTTCCAAAAAATCCAACCTCCGAGCGATCCATGTTGATTCTTGGAAACAAAAATCACTTGATCTTGCTAATGGTATCTCTTATGTCATATTTCAGCACATTTMCAGAGTATACAACAGAGAAGCCGATGCCCTCTCAAAGAGAGCATTAAAGGAGGAGGCTGGAGTTTTAACGATCTTTCACAGTGACAGTGGGATTGAGAGCCCGATCACAACCTTCAKCATCTTCTGATTATCCTGCTGTCATTAATCCTTCTGAGAGTTTTGTCTGGTATATTTTTAATCAAAAAGGTTGTAGTTAATGTTCTCTAGATGTTAATTTCCAGTTTTTACCTTCACTGCCTCCAAGAATGGTCTCGCTAGATCTGGTCGATACTCTTTGTGACCCTCTTTGTGAATCGATTCCCAGAAGTCGTGTTATTACTTTTTTGATCGACTTTGGCCCGTGGTCATGGTACACTACATACAGTTACTCTTCCTGTCCAGCTACAAGAAATAGATTTGTTTATCTTCTGTAAGGATCGTCAATAGATTTTGGATGGCAGATTAGAACACTGTTATAGTCTGCTGTTTGTAATGGTGTTTTGAAGTTGTAAATGATTTTATACTATATATAAAATTGAGAAAAAAAAAAATTCATGGAAAAAAAAAAAGGACTCCCATATTACCACAATCATTTCATGTGACTATATCGTCCAAAGACTTGCACAATTAGTGGCAAAGATACACATCTTTGGAGTCAAAATATTTAGCATAAAAAGATGAGGCCAGTCCAAACGAGTCCAGAAACTTTTGATACTTTTTCGTTTTCTTCCTTCCATCTCTCCTCCACGTCTTTCATGCCTCGTTTCTCAGTGCGGTGGTGACAGGCGTTCCAGGAAGGCGTCCGCATAGGGTTCCCTGTCACTATCAGTGCCCTCGTTTCTCAGTGCAGTGGTGACAGGTGTTCCGGGAAGGCGTCGGCATAGGGTTCCCTGTCACTATCAGTGCCTCTTAAGACAAGTGTTGATCTAACAGCTAAGGTGATGTTAGTGGGCCAACACTACACTATTGTTAGGTGTCATACATGAGATATTTTTTCATACCCAATGAAATTACACATGATAGTTATTTTTCCATACCCATCATAGTCAATCCTCTGCAGGATTTTCCAGGGAAGGACGTTGCTTTGACGCTTAAATGCAAACCACGTGAATGGCGTGAAAGAGGGTTGTACTGTGTTGTCG
>JASDQU010686078.1:6758-21153 GCA_032191745.1 Picea mariana | reverse complement strand
GAAATATCTTACTTTTGGGTAACTTCAGAATTCTACTAGAAGATGCATTTTTTCATCTCCATCTTTGGCATGGTGCTAACTAGAAAACAAAATTACTTAGAACGGTACAAAAAAATCAAACACATTGTGATCTTTAATAATTTGAAGGATGGCATTTGTGAAGCAAAATCTACCACTGAAGGAGAAGCTCAATCAGAAACGTTGTGAAAGAGTAGCAAACCAACCACACCTACATCAAATAAGGAGTGTGCCATATGGAAGGACAAACACAAGAAAGCATATGTCATGATTTCTATAACCTTGTGATCTGTAAACAGTAGGCCTATGGCATGTCCGTCTCACTAACACATATACTTCTGCGGAATAAAGAAATTATAACCTTAGCTCTCTGGATTATGGGAAATTCTCAACCAATCAAGCCACAAGTCAAGTTGAAAACAAAGGAGTCGAAAATATATGGCAAGTCGGGTCAGAGGTAATGCAAGTCGACCAAGTCGGATTTTCCCAAGTCATATTTACCCAAGTCGAAATTACCTAATTCGGATTTTCCCAAGTCGAAATTACCCAAGTCAAGTTGCCCAAGGGTTATCTGTCGGTCGAATGATTTGATGTTTGGTTTGACCAAATGAAACCTCAATCGAATTCTTTGATGGTCGAGTCGACTAGATGAAATCCTGACACACTAAATGAAGGAAAATCAACTACAATGGAAATACAGTCGGAATGAGTCGACCAGTGGTTGGAAATAAATGCTTAGAGGGTGTTTTTGGTAACCCACAACAACTAAAAACATCTAAGGGTGATTTTGATCCACCACAACAAATAAAAAAATATTTTCTTGGAAGCAGTTCAAGAAATATTTTTAGTAGCAATACTTGTCAGAGCAATATTATGACAATAAGATGCAAGAGTTCTTTGAACTCAAACTTGGGAACATGACCATGGATGAATATGAGAGAAATTTCTTGGAACTTCTAAGGTATGTGAGCTTCATCAAAGATGAGAAGGTCAAAATTTAGAGGTTCCTGAGTGGACTTTCATCCTTATACAAGGACAAAATTTAGTTTGATGGGACTAAGAATTTAGAAGAGGCCATACGAAAGGCTAAGTATTTGTATGAGAAGAACAGAGGAAGGCCATCTTTTCAAAAGGCCTGGGATGACAAGAAGAAAGGCATGATGGATCAAAGGAAGAAAGGATTCAACCCACCTTTCATCAAAAATAGATATCAATATTATCAACAAGAGAAACTGTTTCAAGATAAATTAGTAAGTGTGGACACAAACTGATCTCCCTAGTTTCACCTCGAAACTAGAACAAAACAAGACAATATACTAAACTTTCCTTAGATTTCAGTTACCAAATAAGAAGAGGATCCAAAACATACCTTTCAAATGTTGTAGACCTGACCTCGCAAATGTGATCCCAGCTCCGTCATAAGGATTATGGAGAAGTATCTACAAAGAAACACAAGTCAACTAAGACAATAATAACATAGTCTATTCGATATGAAACTATGTATGTGATCAAGGAATCATACAATATGGACAAATAGTATTCATATAAGAAAGAAAAAGTATATTTGTATTAAAGAATGTGGAAGAAATATACAACCAGATGCCTTGATGTTGTCAGGTTCCTTTGAACAGTTCCTTTCTTCCCACACACTTATGCTCCAACGAGTTMTGAGACTGTAAGTTTGAAGATACTAACAATCTATCTTGACAACATAAATTAGAAGCCTATCATAAGCCCTTCAGATGAGAATTCTCAAGCCAAAATTCTACTAACTCATTAGCCATTCTCTAAAGMTATTCCCAAAGCTAACTTTCCCCATGAGAACTCCCCTCATTTTATAAGTTGAAAATGATAGGGTGAGGAGGTTAGGATGATCCCATGAGACCAGGGATGCGACTCAKATCCAAACCAATTGGAGGCCACCTCACCCTCGAAGCTTCTATTCTAGAAGCGTAGAGAAGCTTCTCTTTTTCTTCGTACGAGCGATCGTCGTACCCTTAACACTGAGMAAACCGTGACAATGTCGTAGGCCACTGTGATGAAACCTGCGTTGATCCTAGATCATCGCACCCTTAACACTAAGCAAGGTGCAAYGATCCTTCTTTACAAGGTTTTTTACAAAGGAAAAGATAAATTCATCTCTCTAGGAAATTTCATCTTCATTCTTCTTCCGGGATTAAGGCAATTGATCCTTCTAAAGACAAAGGATAGGTGTACATCATTAATGGTCATAGGGGTGAAAACAATAACGTGTAACATAAACCATCTCAAGTTGATCAAAAAATGACAAATTCATTGGGAAAGAGGCCAAGACAACAACCCATAAAAGGAGATGTAAGGGACATCACATGTATAAATATTGTCCTCACCAAGGAGATAAAATGAAGACTTTGCATAGCATAAATAAGGAGGAGACGATAGAGGACATGGGTAAAAGCATGACAAGGATCTATCCAGCCTTAGACAATAGAAAAACATACTATCAATCCCACATGATTGAAGTGGAAGGTAAGATTGATAATCAACCCATAGCTATTTTAATTGATTATGGAGCTAGTCATATATATATATATATATAGATCCAAAGAAAGTTGAAAGTTTTAAATTGAAGAGATGTAAGCATGCAAGGTATTGGTTAGTTCAGCTACCTACTGGAACTAAGAGAAGAATTAATGAGCTTGTTAAAGAATGTCCTATAAACATGAATGGAATTAAAACTAAGGTTGATTTGAACATCACACTGCTTGGGTCTTATGACTACTTGATTGGTATGGATTGGCTAGAAAATCATCATATTATCTTAGATTGTTATAACAAGATTTTCACATGTCTTGATGAGGAAGGGAATTCAAGGACATTGCAAGGTATTCAAAGGCCTATATATGTTCGAGAGATTTCAGCATTGCAGCTGAAAATAAGTTTTAGAAAAGGGTGCCAGATATATGTAGCCCACATGGAAGAGCCAATGAAGGATAAAGAGACAAGTCTTGAATATTATCCAGTCTTGAAAAAAATTTAATATGTGTTTGAGTAGTTTCAAAGATTGGCACCAAAGAGGGATATAGATTTCTCTATTGAMTTAATGTTTGGATTTKCCCCAATATCTAAGATTCCCTATAGAATGAGCACGCCTGAGCTAAAAGAGTTGAAAATACATCTAGAATAATTGTTAYAGAAAGGGTACATACACCCAAGTGTTTCTTCTTGCGGTGTCCCAATTATTTTTGTGAAGAAAAAATATGGAACATTGAGGTTATGTATTGACTTTAGATAACCGAAAAAGGTTACAATCAGAATAAATATCCTTTTCCAAGGATTGACAATTTTTTTGATCAGCTGAAAGRAGCAAAGATATTCTCCAAGATTTAATTGAGATCAGGTTATCATCAAGTGAGAATCAGAGAAGAAAACACTAGCAAAACAACCTTTAGGACAAGGTATGGACACTATGAATTTGTGGTGGTGCCTTTTGGGTTGACAAATGCACTGACTAGATTTATGTGTTTGATGAATGGGGTGTTCATAGATTTCCTGGACAAGTTTTTCATTGTATTCTTGGATGATATTCTCATCTATTCCAAGACGTAGGAGGAGCTTGAGCGGAATTTGAGGATGGTGCTACAAGTGTTGAGAGAACACCAATTGTATGCCAAATTGGGTAAATGTGTTTTTTATCAAAAGAAGATCCATTATTTGGGTCACATTGTTTCAGAATCTGACATATCAACAGATCCATAAAAGATTTAAGAAATTAAAAGTTGGCCAGTTTCAACAAACATTTCGTAGGTTAGATCATTTATGGGTCTAGTCGGCTATTATAGGAGATTCATTGTAGGATTCTCCAAGATTGCACACCCAATACCATTTTTACAAAAGAAAGGGGTGAAGCTTGAATGGAGTTCCAAGTGTGAAGAAAATTTCATGTGCTTAAAATATTTTCTAACCAATGCACCTATTTTAAAAGTTGTAGATCCAGATGAGAATTTTGTTATTTGCAAAGATGTGTGCAAGGAAGGGCTTGGTAGAGTCCTTATGCAAAATGGACATGCAATTTGTTTTGAGTCCAAAAAATTGAAGGAACGTGAAATAAATTATGCCACACATGACTTAGAGTTGGAAACCATAGTGCATGCCATAAGGATGTGGATGCATTACCTTATGGGCAAAAAATTTGAATTGAGGGAAAACCACAGTGGTCTAAAATACTTGTTTGAACAACCAATGCTAAATGCCAAACAAACTAGATGGTGGGAATTTCTCAATGAATATGACTTTGACATCAAGCACATAAGGGGAAAAGAGAACAAGGTGGTTGATGCACTCAGCAAAAGGGTGCATAAAATGCACACTGCAACCATTAGTATGTATAGAACATATTTAAAAGACAAAATTCTAGAGGCTATAACAACAAATCAACATTATGTGCAAATTATAGAAGGCTTACAACATAATGATGTACAACAGAAATATAAGAATTACAAGCTAGAAGAGGATGGAATCCTCTTATTCTGGAACAAATTTTATGTTCCCAATTCTCAATAATTGAGAAACTTAGTTTTAAAGGAGATGCACAATGTGTCATACGCTAGACATCCAAGATAATAGAAAAATATTATAGCTATAAGAGGTCGATATTTTTGGCCTAGTATGAAGAGAGATGTCATTGAATATTTAGCCAAATGCATGGAGTGTCAGAAGGTAAAGGTTGAGCATAGACATCCAGCGGGATTGTTGTAGTCATTTCCCATTCCCGGATAGAAATGGGAAGTTGTTACTATCGATTTCATTACCAAATTTCCTAGGACAACAAGGAAACATGATTCCATCATGGTAGTGGTGGACAAGCTTACAAAGGTTGGGCATTTCATTTCGGTAAAAGTAACTCATAAGACAGCGGATATTGCTGAAATTTATATGAAAGAAATTGTTAGGATACATGGTGTGCCTAAGGAAATAGTGTCGAATTGAGATCCCAAGTTCACTTCCAATTTTTGGAAGGGATTGTTTAAAGGATTTGGGACCAATCTGGATTTCAGTACATGATATCACCTAGATTCGGATGGGAAAACAAAAATGATTAATTGGATAATTGAAGATATGTTGAGAATGTATGTAATGGATGCCTTCTAGGTGGGAGGACTATATCCAGTTAATTGAGTTTACATACAATCAGGGGTATTAGGAATCATTGAATATGAGCCCGTTTGAAGCATTGTATTGCATAAAATGCAACATACCAGTAAGTTGGGACAACCTAGCAAACAGAGCCGTGATTGGGTCAGAATTGTTAAAGGAAATGGAAGAGAAAATGGTAAAAATCATGTAGAATTTGAAAGTTGCACAATATCGACAGAAGAGCTATGTTGATAAAAGAAGAACACATAGAGAATTCAAAGTGGGAGAGCATGTGTTTTTTAAAGTTAAAGCCAAGAGAAGCTTGCTAAAATTGGGAAGTTTCCCAAAGTTAGCCACAATGTATTGTGGGCCTTTTGAGATCTTAGAAAAGATAGGGCCAGTTGCATACCTGCTAGAATTACCTTCATCCATGAGAACACATAACGTGTTCCATGTGTCTTTATTAAAAAAGTATGCACTTGATCCTAATCATGTGATTAATTGGAAAGTGATCCAGGTGGAACACGAAGGGAATTTTCATATGGAACCAATGGGCATCCTGGAACAGAAATTCAAAGTGCTCAAGAACAAATCCATTGGCTTGGTAAAGGTTCAGTGGACCTATTATAGTCCCGAAGATGCTACATGGGAGCACGAGGAAGCCATGTGAGAAGCATACCTGCAATTTTTTGCAAATTTTGAAAAAAATTGAATGCACATTTATACATAAGTGAATGAAGACTCCATTTTGGTAGTTGGAGTTCTTGGAGCCACAACTCTAAGATTTCCAGTCCAACTAATGTGTGGGTTGAGAGGAAAATAAAGTTGTTGGTTGGAATTTCCGCGTGAGTCATTAAACTGTACAATTATCAAGTATTTTGATGTAATGATTTTATATATACCAATGTGTAAACGTATGGTTATGTGCACTGAGGACAGTGCNGGGGGGGGGGGGGACGTAACATCCCCATTTTCAAACCCCAAACTAGTGATGTGTATTGTAATTGTGATGTATAGGTGAGATCCAAAGCGATGTAATATGTAAATGTTGTAAATTGAATATAATGAATAAAATGTATCACCGACAGAAGATGAACACTGGCATATATTTGGGGGATAATATCGACAAGAGATGAAAGGGGTTCAAGGGGGAACGTTTACCCAAGTCTATTAAACCCAAAACCCATTTTTTATTTCTTAAAAAATTATCCTAACCATGAACTTTCCATTAGTTGTTGAGTGTTTTAGATCCCAATCATTTAATTCATATAAGAGAGTTGGTCTGAGAGTCACTTCCCATAGTTATTGAGAACATGGGGGATGAGTACCATTATCTTGGGGAAGAGTGCAACTCAAGAAAGCAAGAGAAAGAGAGGAAATTTGTATGGGGAGGGGACCAAAATTATGCATTCATGTTTTTTCATGGAGAACAATTTTTACATGGAGTTTTCTCACTAGCAATGGAGATTTGAGTGTTGAAGCTTGAGGCTATCCATAGTGGGTATGTTTGGTAGCTGATTGGAGTTGTAATCTCGTGAAAACATAATTTGCATGCATGAGAATAATGAAATGTTTGAAATTATTCAAGGAAACACGTGTTTTGGCTACTGGGAAAATTTTTGTTGTAGATGTAGAATTTTTGAAGTCCTAGAGTAGTTTTCCTGTCCAACCTGTGTTAAAATCCCTAGAGGGGAGTGGAAAGGCCTGAGGGATTGTGAACAGTGAAGGGGGATTCCATCCCTTGGGTTGTACAGGTTGAGGGAAAGAGAGTTCGTGGACAAAAATTAGCTGTGAGTTTTGATTGTTGAGAGTGGGACATTAGCCAGCCTTAGTAACTATTGTCTCTTGTTGATTCATAGCCCCATCTCGAGGGTGTCCTGTTGTTGAGAACTGGAACAAAAAGGATACAATTGGGAGGAACGTTTGTCCTCTATAGTGGGTTGCATATTTGATAAGATAAGGGTTGTTAATTGTTGTGTTTATTCATGTATARTGTTGATATAACTACTGTTCAATTCATTATGAGATATATTTGGTTATTATTKCTTGTTGTGAACAGAGAGATGCATTTAAATCCATATTTATGTGGTTGAATGTTGTTGTTTGTTATTTAGTTGTGGCTATGCACAATTAAGAAATTGTATTTATGTTTTTAAGTAGCATAKACAGTTGCATGTGTATGAATGTCATGCTATGGGTTATTTTCRCATTTAGATTTAATATCAACAATTTTTATTGGGTCGTTTTAGTAGTGACGTGACCCAGTTGGGGATTGGGTAGGCTACACATTGGGCATGATGTGAACAATTGTTGGTCACTGCAACTGATGCAATACCACACCCATGATGTCTTTCGAGTTTAGGAGGAGCAGAAGGGTGGTGAYCGTGGATGCGCTAAGAGAGGTGGATATCAAGGAGGCCCCAAGGGTAGATATGGATGAGGTTGAGGACGAGGATATGAAGGAGGTGGAGGAATACCCCCCACTTGTTTTAACTGTGGAGAGATAGGCCATGTGCCAAGATTTTGTACCAAACCATGCGCTCTCTGTGCATACTATTATAGTCTTGAGCATGTCACAGAGGACCATCCCAACTTACTAAAGAAGTGGGAAGAGAAGAAGGCACACTGTAACATGGTGACGACAGAGCTAGGTGGGAACCAAAAGAAGGATGACAAAGTTGATGTGCAGGTGACAACCTGAGGTGGAGAAAAGACATGAATGGAATTTGAGCATGGATAAAGCTCGAGTCAAAGGCCTGAGATGAAGATAAGAAAGGTAGTGCAACCCCCTCCTAAGTTTGATTCTTCCCAACATAAACAATTTTTGTGTGGCGTGCAAAGGGCCTTGGAGTAGAAAAGAGCATGAGAATAGTTTTAGTGCGTGATGCAAAGGTTGCTTGAAGAGGGCCAGATCCATGAGGAAGTACAATGAGGGATACAATGGTTGCTAGAGGAAGCCCAAGTCCATGGAAAATTGCAGTGCACTACACAATGATCTAAATTAGAGGAAGCTCGTGTGTGCGAAGAAATACAACACTTAACATAAATGTCGTTGGAAGAAGCTCACAAACAAGAATAATTGTGGTGAGCTAAAAGAATATCAATAGAGGAACACGTGCATGAAGAGTTGAAGCACACAATGTGAGAAGAAGCACTACACGATATGGATCGTGAAGTAGACACTGAAGACCAAGTAAGTAACTTCTTGTGATGTTGTTTAAAATTGTTAAGTGATATTGATGTTGCGCAAAATTTGATGCAGATGTTAGCAACCTAGATGGGGGAAGAAGGGATAGACAGAGCTATATTACCCCCCCCTACCAGATAGGGATGTGTGTCAGGTTAGTTAAAAAAAGTGCACAGGAAGAGATTTCAAGATGACAGATGAAATCAGAAGTTATGAGATGGATGGGTCATGTTGGATCTTGGATCTGACGTGAACATATTAATGAAGAAGTCATGGGAGTTGATGGGTAAACTAAATTTGGTCTTAGTGCCCATTTAGCTTCAGTTGGAACATCAGTACAGAATATACCCGATAGGTTGACTGGAGAAAGTCAAAGTAAACATAGAATGGGTAAAGAAGAAATCATATTTTGAGGTGATAAAGATCATGGATAACTTTGATCCATACTCTACCTTACTTGGCATTGATTGGTCCTTTGAAAACAACGCTATGTTGAATTTGAAGAAGAGACAGATGTCGTTTGAGATATACACCTTGTGCGTGATCACGCCATTAGATCCAAATGAAGGTGACAAATACAATGAGATAATATCCGTTATTGAAAATACTTACAAGATCACATGGTGAAGGGAAGATTATATCAATCCCACATCGGATGGAGAATTGACTTGGCAGAGTATGAAGTCGCATGATATTTATTCAGAGGATGCTATGGATAGGTGGAAATATAAGCTTTATAAAATATCTACAAGAAGATGTGCTTGAATTACCATTGAAGTTTGCGAAGAGGAATTCGAGTCCTACCAATTCGATGGGGTGGATTTGGTGGATATGTTCATTACCCAAATGAAACATATTTTTGTACTCCACTTGATATGTGTAGTGTTAACAAGAATACCCGCGCAATGGTGGGTAGTGCATCAGGAGCATCTTCATGAATGGGAAACGATGGGTGATTCAATAAGAGAAAGGTTTGGGCCAGGGGTAGATATCTGTCAATACATGTGCTCTTGCGAAAGGCGTTGGCTAGCCAATAAACATTAGGGTATGCAAAGAAGATATCTAAAATCTCAACATGCTCTGTTGAAAAGACATTATGTCCATCCGGTCCCTCAGATTACTAATGGACAAGTGGGAAAATTGCATGAGCGAAAGAGGGACATGAACACTCAACACGCTATAACAGAGAGAAACTCCACCCATTCAGGTTCTCTAACCCCTATTGAGAAAATAGACGAGTTGTGTAGGATTGATGCAATAGTGGTAAGTCTGCGGATGCCCCCAAATACCATTGAAACTAGTGCAAATCCTTTAAGGTGGAAACTATGAAGTTGGACCCGGGTGAAAATGTGTCACGACCTACTAAGGGTCACCACGAAAAATTAACACTTATTGGATTGATACAATGGCATAGAGGAATCATGTGTGGCACCCCCCAAAGAATAAGACTTGTGCGTGTGCGGAGTCGTCAACATCATAATGCAATATTCGATGACAAAAAATATTGTTGGTAATAATGATGGATGTGACAAGCAATTACACCACTTTGATTTACTCCAATTTCGAAACTTATGAAGATGGTTCCTTCCATCATGTTAGTTACACCCTTAATGAATATGATAATCGATCCAAGGAGTTCCTTCAGGAACTTATGAAGATGGTTCCTTTCGCCACGTCAGTTACTCCATGAGTCCATTGGCTCTAGGACAAGCCATATAATAGTGGTGGGGACCTATTGGCACCCAGAGTTTTGGGATAAAAATTGGGCACACGAACAAACATAGTTGTACGTGAACTATAGTTTTGCACACACACTAGTAATTGCACAGAGGATGACAAGAGGCACACATGCTAGTCCAAGTTTTACTATGCATGCCAATCCAAGATTTATTATGTGTGCCATTCTGAGTTCTAATATGCGTGCTAGAAATAAAGAAGAGAATCTTTGGGAAATCTTCCCGAATGATTAAATAAAGCAGCATGGGAGATCATGGAATAGTTAAGGGATGAGTTGGAAAGTTTATTAAGACTTCCATGACTCCACAAATGCTATGTGGACTGCATGTGTGTGGCAGAAGCATGCGAGACTGGTCGTCAATAAAGCGAGTGGAGCATAACTGAAAGTGACAAAGCGCTAGAGAATAGAAGGAAACAAAAGGGAGCAACAATGATAGAGAATGAGTTGGTTGGTTGGTTGGTTAAGGAGTTAGCTAGCCAGTGAGTCAACTACACGTTGTTGTTGTTGTGATCACAACTATTGTAAGAGTTTGTTTGTGAGTTTGGTTTTTGGTAATACATGCAGAGTCTGAGAGAAAGTGCATGGTGCCTTGTAATGAAGTACTATGAGAATGTATAAGAGTGTAGGGTGTTGTTTCTGATAATGATTGAGTCTCTTGGTCTATGTATGTGAAGGGTGGAATGAATATAATAAAAGTTGCAATTATTTCTATCCTTTGATGTGTTGACCTTGTGTCCCATGAAATGTATGTGATAATGTTACATGTTTTTAATTGTTAATCATATTGTAATTGAATGTATGAATGTCAGCCCGAATGGATTCCCTGTGTAATTAACCCTTCATCACTAACACACGACCATATGGTCTCTGTAATTTTTATGGCATCTCAGGTGATACCTCCTTCAGTCTTCAATTCAGGATTGATATGCCGATGCCATGGGCTTTTTGTTGGTCAACTTTGGAAGAAACTTGGTCCATCAACCCTCCAATGTTAGAAAGGACGCACATAAGCAAGCCAACAACACTATCTACAACTGCCATCTGGATTCCTCCAATCTTGGGCCACTCAGGAATGTGACACCTCCAATGTTCTTCTCCTTGCAAATATGGGGAAGATCTGGGGATAGTAGGCCTCAATGATACAAATGGGAAATTAAATTTGGGAAACTAGGGTTTCTAGGGAAATCCAAGTCATAAAAACCTTTGGAATATAATGGCTTTGGCTGCTTGGCTAGATTATCACTCTGGAATAATAACAATGCTTCCTTCTTCTCCTTCCTTTGGGTCTATTTTATACCATTTCAAGATGGTTGAGACCATTTTTCCTCAGGTTTTAGGGAGTTATAGAGTTAGTCTTCATGTAAACCTTACTCAATAGTGCGTATTTTTTCACATTTATATATATATATATATATATATATATATATATATATATATATATATATATATATATATATATATTGTAATTATGAATGCACTTGCACCTTTACTAAAGGGAAAGGATGAGTATTCACTCCTTTAATGAGAAAAAAGTGTGAGTGGATTGCTAGGAAGGATTTTTAGAAGAGTTTCGGGTGATCCTAAGAAACAAAAAAGGGATATGAAAGGGATAAGGGCCAATCAAAATCATCTCAGCTGCTAAGGTGGAAAAATATGCAAAAAAACTTAGTTGCATGAGAACGTAAAGTTTACAAATAAATTCCCTAATAGAGGGAGACAACATTGCCTACACTCTTGATAGATTTCAAACACAAAAAAACCTACCCTTCCTCTACCTTTCACCACAACCCTGACCCCACTACATATCCCCATTTCCAGCGTTGTTTGAAAACCCAAACTCTATCAAAACCATGGAATCATGGTTATAGAGCTTCCTATTTAAAGCCTTGGTCACCATCACTGTAATTTTATCAATTTAAAGCATAGACATAGCCATTTACAAACTTTATTTAGTTGAGAAAACAATACTAATGTGTACATAGAACAAGGGCTTCTCAATATTGATAATTGAAGGTCTCAGATGTTGGAAATACTAAATATTGGATATAAATATACAATGAATTTCTCAATTCTAGAATCACATGAAGGGTTGTGAGGTGTTACAGTCTCTGGGAATTTGATTGGCATTTGGGCACATAAAGAAGTTACGCTTCAAAGGCTTAAAGTGTAACTTACTTGTGCTTCAACTATACTACTTTGTCAGAGGCTAATTGATTGAAGTAGGTTCAAAGGTTCAGATCGCTTCTATCCTTAGTCAATTTTTAAAGGAAAATCAATTTKCTTGAATAACAAGTACAATTGACTATAAAGAAATATGAATCTAAAAATGAGTAGGAGCCTATGGGATAATTCCCTTGAATATTGTGTAAGAACCCTCTTTGACATTTTGTTGCTAAGAACATTGATATCACAATAGTGATTGTAATGAGGAACCAACTCACAAGACCAATATGTTTGGAGATTCTAATCATAGCAAATAATGATCTCACTGATCATTTCAGAAAATATAAACATACAAGTCTGACATGAATGATTATCAGCTATCTTCTAAGATGAATTTAAAGGTTGGCCCAAAATGCCATCTTATTTCACTTCCATAGGCAATTTCAATTCTTTATTCCAAGGAAATCCTATCTGATGGCCACTAGCACCCCATTTCAAAAAGTGGTGCTACCAATAGCACTTGTTTTTGGGGGGTGTTTAAAATTACAACTTGTTTGAAATCATGGACTTAACAATCAATCTAGGTGTATATTAGTGGTTACCCACATGTTCCACTAATTCAGAGTGGTTGGCAGTTTTTCTACATTTTTTCGGGTTCCAAACTTTCAAGGTTGTTTTGAGGCCCTAAACGATGTTTTTTTGGCACAACAGTCCCTAGTATCTAGTTTAACTATCTATTGGGCCATTCATAATGTGTACTTCTCGAATAGACCTTTCCGACGGGATATCGAGGGCCCCAAATGGAGTTCATATGCAAAAGTTATGCCCTGAGGAAGTTGACATATCAACTAACCACATTGGGGTCCACAAACCTTTTGGCGTTTCATCTTCTCGGGTTAGGGTTTTAGATGTTTAGGGTTTCTAATTGATGCTTTGTGTTAAAAGGACTTTTCAGCCTCTTTTTAATCATCTTCTTATGAATGAGCTTAGTTGACACATCTCTCTCTTCAGGGATAAGCTACCACCATTCTAGCTAGTTTTTGAGTTTTGCATTTTACAGTCTTTTGTATTCCATTCATTAATAGAATTTGAGTTTAACTATATTATTGTGTTTCTTGCAATATCTCTATGTGTTTCCTTGTTATATATTTTACTTCATGTCATTCTCCACCTAGTTCGAATCAACAACCAATACTATTGTAGGCAAAACCTTAAAATTGACTCTTGAATCGAAAAGTGATGCTTCCAGTAGCACCGATTTTATTTTTGGAGTAAAAATATGATTTTATTCCCTGAATGGGGTGCCAACTTGTCCAACATGTAATTAAGCCACATGGCCTTCTGTGCAATCACCAATCACTTGGCTCTTCACTCGAGGCTAGTTATGGATGCAAGATTAAACCTTCGAGACCACTCACTCATGCGAACCTTATTGATTCGGGTCTCACCACCGGCTAGCTCTGCAAACTCTAGTACTGTTGATGAAGAAGGTGTTTATGACATAGTAACGAAGGTTTTAATGGTTTTGGACCTGGAATTGGCTTCATTTATCACATATTTGGAGTCTATCGCCCCCTTACCATTCACTTCTAGTAGAAACACAATGTCTTTCTCTGTGACCACCTGAAGAATTTTAGTCTTAGGTTTCTTCTGGTTCTTTCTTAATTGTGTGTTGAATTACTACCATCCTTACATCATGTATCGTGAAAGAGGGAAAGGAACCTTTTGAAGTTTCTCAAGCCGACATCGATCTCCTTCTCCTTCCTCCAGTGTCTCTGATTCATCCCACTAGACTTTGTACCCAATGACAAAGAACAAGGATTTGGAAGCAATTCCTGAAGAGGAGGAGGTTTGGGGATATGTGATTGTGGAGGAGGAGTTACCACCGGTTCAAAACCTGGACAATGAGGATGTCCTAGTTTCTCCTTTTGAGAGAAGCGTCCAACCAGAGGAACGACATGGGTAACAGGTCTCAGGCACAAGAGGAGGACTCCCACTGGATTGGCGAAGAGGATTCTCCCAGTAGACTTTCATGAAAAAATTCAATAAAATTTTTATGTTCAGAGGGACATGACGGAACAACAATTCTGTTAGGAGATGATGGAACATAAATTAACAGAGCTTTATGACTCGCTCTTAGGACTGCAACAGTGCTAGCAATGTACAAAGTGTCG
>JASDQU010686077.1:35476-65866 GCA_032191745.1 Picea mariana | reverse complement strand
TTGGATGGTCAACACATGATCATCCCACACAATCATTGAATCATAGTTTTGAGGGAGAATTTTCCCAAGCCCTATGCCAAGAACATCCCCTTAGACCCTGTTAACTATATAGAAACTAGTATTGGAACTTACATAATCAAATGTGAGGATGAAAGTGTAAATCACATTAATATTTGTTTCTAAGTGATGTGATCAATTTTGGCATACAAAATTCTATGGTGTTGTCTATAATAATGGGAATTGTGTTGAATTTTTTGTATACTCCCTTATTGACAAGATCTTTCAACATGCATATAGGTTGAACTTCGCATACATAAATAATTTGGTTAAATTTAAGTCATTATGCCTTGGCTTAGACATAGCCTGAATAACAGGATACAAGAACCTACATGCATGTGATTATTTTGAGTTGACTATCAACTTGGTCAAGAGGAAGTACACCCCTTCTAAGAAGAACTAGAAAGGATATGTGAAATTGGTACATGAGCTTATTTCCCATATCCTATCAATCAACCTAACCTACATTTGTTGAGAGATGAATGGAGTGGAAAGACAACTTCTTTCTTATGACACTAATTCCAAAAAACATCATTTATGGGACTACCATAACTGCCCCATTCTCTCCTCCTATAGGCCTATGATTCTTGATAATAATGAATCCTCATAGGTATTTCAACATGATGAACATATCCAATGCTTTGAGATAGGAGGAGGAGAATATCCCCTTGGTCCAAAGATCATTTGACTTAAGGAAAATATCTTTCTAAAAGTTCTAGTCCCTTTGAAAGACCTCTTCTCACATTCAGATTCCTCCAAGTCTAGGAATTTAAGTGAAGAACTTTCTACGTGGAAGGTTTAAGAAATGATCCCTATTATTGTATGGGAAGAAGAGAAGAACTTAAAATCCTACGCATATGAGCTAGTTGTAACGAAGACAAGAATTCAAAGTTTACCAACTTGTTCCATGAGTTTCATGATATATTTTCTTGGTCTTATAGGGATGCTTCAAGATGTGTTATATTAGGAATATAAGTTGTTGATATACTGCATTTTTATTTTTGTATCATAAGAAAAAGTATTCACAACTGAAATTTTGGCATTCTTAGTTTCTACTATTGGATCCAAATTGTAAAGTAAATTACTTACCCCCACTCTTTTTTTATCTTACAACAATAAATATTAGGAATTCCCAAATTTATTTGAACTTTGAATGGGCTTGCACCTTAAAATGCATATTTGGGAATTCATCCTGATGAAGAGGTGCACATCGAAGATGTCGGTCTCTTAAAATTTTCATTGAATTATTATCCCATCTCATATCTCTCATGTCATGAGAGTGTTTTGTAAGGTTTGCTCCATATCAAAAGTAGTATGTGACTTTCCATTCTATTCTACCATCTTAGAATTTTTGTACTAAGAAGGTAGACACTCTGCTATTGATTTTGGTTGCAAATACAATTGTTGTGATTGGGAGTACATACAAACATGCATGCATTAGTAGTGAGAATTGTTGTAAGGAGCCAAGTGCAAATGTATAGTGTATGACTCTTGTAGTAACAAATAATTTGAGTTTCTTCTTTGATACCACTGTTCTGTATGGTCATTTCCTAAGAGAATACAGGGACAATAGTTGGGATACTAGGATTCAAACTGTTATAAGATAGTGATTTCATAAATGATGAAACCTCTAAAACATTGTATACATTAAGCCACATAAAATACACTAATTGCAGAGAGCACTCACTAGCAAAAAGGCCAACAAAAAATATTGTCTCTTCCCCTTCTTTTTGTATATGACATTGATTAATTTATACATAGGGTAGTTACAAATGTTGGTGATCCAAAGTTGCCAGAATGACTATCAATTGGTTGATCTATTATGCTTTAATTGGCCCACAATTATCATGGAAATTTAGTCCATAGCAAGTGACAACTTAGACGAAATGCATGCAATGAGGATATTAACACTTAGTTTTGACAATTTGAAACATGCAAAGGTTGTGAATATGTACTTGGACTTGTGTTGGATCACACTTTTTTTCTTGTTTAAAGCTTCACTTTATATGCTTATTTGTGCCCAAATATTCTTTCTTTTCACCCAAATATTATCCATTACACCCTAGAATTGAACTATAGTTAATAATCCTCACAATTAAGAAAATTTGTGCATGTATCTATAGGCCATTATCTTCTTGTAGATCAACATCTTCACTTGTAGGAAAATTGTTACTGCCTAACACATGTAATGATTATGCAAATGATGCAATTACTAACCTGTAAGAGTAGGGATGATCAGACTATTAATGAGAATATGACCCTTCCTACCACTTCCATATAGAATTAGCAACTAAATTAATGTAATTGCCTCTAATAGAAACTAGAATCTTTTGTGTAGAACCATGCATGCTTGTGCACAAGTTAAAATAATAATATATTCATTTTGTTTGAATTATCAAATATATTATATATTTTAGTCTACAATATTGTAACCTTGCACAGTAATATTTATTTGGCTATGTCAATGCCCCTATAATTTGCGCATCTAATTTCCCCCATATTATGTTATTTATTTATGTTTGTGTGTACTTATATTTCTTTTCTAGACTTATTATCTCCAGTTCCTAAGATTCTTGGATAAAAATATGAGAAATGATACAAATACACCATTTTTTTAGAAAATCAAGATAGGATATGTTTCTCTCACACACACATAAACTCAGATACAAATATGAGAATGAATACTATAGAAATTTTAATACAAATTATGTATTGCCTGGATTCTCTCGATCTAACAATTATATGCCACTGTTAAATACATAATCGCTTCTACTAATATTCTTGCAGAATTTAAAACACGATTGTCAATTGCAATATCAAGAAGAAAGATCAATCACACATAACACAGATGTTTTTACCGAGAAAGCATAAAGCTAAAAACCCCACTATCATATATTATGTATATATCATGGATCATGAGACAATCTCATACAAAACTCTAATCCAAGAGCTCTCAGTACAATATACAATCGTCTCACACTATCATACAAAAATTCCACAAATTCATGTGCCAATTTACTACCTCCAGACAACCTGCCTCCTCTGTGCAATCCCTGCTGATGGAAATCCCCACAATGAATGCATTCCTCTTGCCTAGGCTACGCAATCCTCATGGGCACATCCAATGTGTGTGTGGTTACATGAGTGCACCCACTAAAGTCACAACTGATAGTCAAACTATCCCTTTCACCTTCATCCCAACTGGGTCTCCACTGGATCTAACATGCATGTAGTTAACAGTGGTAAATCTTCAGTTGCATGTGAGATCACTGATTGTGAATTAATTAATAATTAATTCAACGATCTCTCACTAGTGTAAGTTCAGTTTTAACTAGTACGACTGAGCTTAACTCACTTAACTGAGTTAAACTACTTCACAACTCACATAACTACACATCCAACTCTGTTACAACTTCGAATCACTCAGTTACAACTAATTCGACTTGCATGTCCCACCAACCAACCNTTCAGTTAACTATTTCTAAGTGCTCATTGAGAATAGATTAATATTTATTTTCCAACTATTATTAAGGGATAATAATAGTTGACATACATCTATAAATAGAATTTGCTCACCATCTATAAATAAACATCATCTATAAATAGAATTTGCTCATCATCTAAAAATAGACTTCCACCTAAAAATAGCCTGAGGCTCCATCCTAGTGTAGGTGCATAATTTTCACTAGGATCTTCTTGTTGAATCTCAACACTCCCTCTCAACAAGAAAGGGATTATCCTTCACCCCGATCCTATCTCTATGGTATTCTAATTTTCTCCTGGTGAGCGCCTTCGTCAGAATGTCTGCATCCTGATCTTCCATAGAAATGTAATGTAGCAACATGATCTTCCACTACACACAATCTCTGATATGATGATTCCAGATATCTATATTCTTAGATCTATCATGAAACACAGAATTAATTGAGAGTTTAATGCAGCTCTTATTATCACAATGAATCACTGTCAAATCTAAATGAGAACCAAACAAACCAACCAAGATCTTTCTCATCTTGATAGCCTCACATGCATCTTGACTCACTGCCATGTATTTTGCATTCACTGAACTGAGTTCTACGGATCTCTGCTTCCTATTGTACCAATAAACAACTGTAGATCCAATGCTAAATATCCCCCCTGATGTGCTCTTTCTATCCATTGGGCTCCCCACCCAATCTGCATCTGTGAAGCCATGCAAATTCACCTCATCCGTCTGTCTGTACCATAATCCATACTTATATGTGCCCCTCAGGTATCTCAGGAAAAGCTTAGTCGCCTTCCAAAAGAGCTTGGTAGGCTTAACCATTGCTTGACATAGCTGGTTAACCGCATAGCAAATGTCTGGTCTCCTGTTCACTAGATACATTAGCAAACCCACTAACTATTGGTAGACAGTAGCATCCACTACCTCTCTAGAAGTAGCATCCTCTTTCCTCTGATTTCCTAGAAGAGGAGTATCCATGGGTTTGCAACCTTCCATGTGAAACTTACCCAGTATCTCCCTTGCATACTTTCCTTGAGACAAAAATTTCACCATCTCGTTGCCATATTTCCAATCCAAGGAAATAATGAAGGAGGCCCATATCCTTCATCTCGAACTCCTTTGTAAGGTCCTCCTTGCATGAGTGTATCAACTTCTCATCACTAGTCAGTATTAAATCATCAACATAAAGAACAATGATTAAAAGCTTACCCTCCACCACAATTATGTATAGGTTTGCATCCGCTTCACTTTTGGTGAAGCCCAGTCCGGTGAAATAAATGTCTATCTGAGTGTACAAAGCACGGGGTGCTTTCTTCAGCCCATACAATGCTCTTTTGAGTCGGCACACATGTGACTCACTGCCGAAGATCTCAAATACGTTAGGCTTCTCTATGTACACTTCTTCCTCAATGATCCCATTGATAAACGCAGTTTTTACATCCATTTGATGAATGCGCCAGCCCATCTGCACTGAGAGTGAAAAGATGTATTTTATGGAAGAGTACCTTGCAACAGGTGAAAAGGTATCATCATAATCTATCCCCTCGATCTATGAGAAACCATGGGCTACAAATATAGCCTTTTATTTCTCAACACTCCCATCAACAACTTGCTTTACCTTGTAGATCCATCTCGAACCTACCATTGATTTTTCGACTGGTCTTGGGACAATTTCCCATGCATTGTTTTTGACAATGGAGTCATACTCCTCCAACATTGCATCAACCCAAGTGGGATCCTGCACTGCTTCTTGAAAGAAATATGGTTCAGTCACAATACATTTGCTCATGAGATCCATGTATCCAGTAAATCGATTAGGAGACTGTCTCTGTCTGCGCTATGAAGTAGGGGCTCCTACATTCTGTGCAACATCTAGTCTCAATCTATCAGCTTATATGGTGCGCTTTCTGCCATTTATGATGGATGGCTCTGCATGAGGGGATTCCTCCACTCTATGAACCTCCTCATGTGGCTGATCCACATCTTGAGACTCATCTTTGGGAACCGGTAGTTCCTCCTCTGCATGTAAGTCTAGCTCCCTCTCAAGTGACAACCACATGGATTTCCCCTCAACGAAGTTTATATCCCGTTGCATAACAGTCATTTTACTGTTAGGAAAATACACATGATAATTATGGGGTGTTTCTGTGTACCCCACAAATATCCCAACTTCAGCAGATGACTCCAGCTTCTTCCTGGTGTTCTTGGTCACATGCACATAAACAGATGAGCCAAAAATCTTAAAGTGAGAAACATCTGGTTTCTTACCAGTGAAAGCTTCTTCAGGTGTACTCATGGCAAGTATTCTATGAGGACAACGATTTTTCACATAAACTCTAGTGTTGCATGCTTCCTCCCACAAATGCATTGGTAGGCCTTGATCATGCAACATCGCTCATGTTGCACCCACGATCGTTCTGTCCTTCCTCTTCGTGACCCCATTTTTCTGTGGGTTATGAGGCACTATGAGTTCTCTTCAAATTCCTTCTTTGCTGCAAAAGTCTTTGAATTCATTAGATATGTATTCTCCACTGTTATCGCTCCTCAGAGCCTTCACTTGCTTCCCCGACTCTTTCTCCACCAATGCTTTAAACTCACAGAACTTTGAGAATGTTTGATCCTTCTTCTGCATGAATAAGATCCAACATTTATGAGAAAAGTCATCAACAAAAATAACATAATACTTATGTTTTGTTGTTAAAGTAATTGAGAATGGTCCACACATGTATGTGTGAATTCTCTCCAGGATCACCGAAGCACGGTTCTGCTTTTCATGAAAGGTGGAATTTACATACTTCCCCATGGTGCAACCCTTGCACTAATATAACTGAGCAAGTGTTCCCATTGGAAGTCCAGTATATAATTGTTGCATGGTTTTCAAGGATCCATGATGAAGATGGCCCAATCGCCTGTGCCATAATTTGCCCTCATCTCGACTCACCACTTTTTCTGCCTTGCCCATCATGGCAGCGTAGCCATCAACCTCCATCTTGTAGAGATTCTTAACTGGAATCCCTATCTTCTTGACTTGACCCATTTTTTTATGTCGCAGAAAAGATTTTCCATCGTTGAAAACAACGTCATAGCCTCTATCCTCCAACATTGCGACTAAGTCCAAGTTTTTCTTCAGACCTGGAACATGCATAACATCTTTAAATTGAAATGGTTTACCTGAATCCCTATGAAAGGTAATGGTATCAATGCCAGTCTCACTGTATTGTCCATGGTTGCCCATCTCAATATTCATTTTGAGATCTTTCTCCTCCAAGTCACTGAAAAGCTCCTTATCTACCGTCATGTGGAAGGAAGCGCCACTATCCATATACCACACTGATCCCAATGCAATTGACACCATGCATGTGATCAAGGAGAATTCAAGTTCAAATTGCGAGGTAAGGGCCTCACCATTTGTAGCTCCAACAACCTTCTTGTTCTTCTTCTTCTACAAATAGTTAGTAGTGAGATGCCCATGTTCGTGACAATGAAAACACTTCACTTTGGACAAATCTAGCTTCTTGCCTTTAGACTCATATTTTGAATGGAATTTCTTCCCCTTCTCTTTCCTTGCCTTGGTAGCCAAAACACTTCATCATCATGCTTTTATGAAGAACCATCTCTGGTGTTCCGCCTGAACTCCTCTTGCACTAGATCCGACCATAGTCATTCCCAATCTGGCAATTTTTCCCTTCCATTGACAAAGTCTTGATAACTGTGCCAACTCTTGGGAAGCCCTAGGAGAGCCAAAATCACCAAATCATCATCATCAATTGTTATTCCCACACTCTCCAGCTCAACCCAACATTGGACAAACTTCATGAGATATTTTGGAATGGAGTCGCCCTTCTCCATCTTGATCTTTCTGAGTTTATCTTTGAGCGCCAATTTCCTATGGTCGTTGTTGTTTTGGAATAGATCCATCAATGTCTTCCACATTAGATATGGTGTGTCTTTCCCATGGAGTTTTGAGACAATGTGGTCTCATACTCCCTCCAACAGGATCCTCCTCACCTTTTCCACTTTCTTTTTCCATGCATCAAGATTTGCAGCATCTGCAGCATATGTCTTAGGAACATCTTTGTCAATAAATTCCTTCAAGCCATTTTCTTTGAGTACTGCCTCCATATTGTCCTTCCAAGAAATGTAGTTCAAGCTACCCTTGAGTGAATACTCTAACCTCAAGCCATTGAAATCCATTTCGATCTTGAATCAGTTGTAGCACCAAGAAAGTCTTTCTGCAAATTCGAATTCTATCCAATCACAAACCCAACTTCTGCAATCTTCTACGCTCGGATACCATGCAGAAATTTTAATACAAATTATGTATTGCCTGGATTCTCCTGATCTAACAATTATATTCCACTGTTAAATATAGAATCACTTCTACTAATATTCTTGTTGAATTTAAAACACAATCGCCAATTGCAATATCAAGAAGAAAGACCAATCACACATAACACATATGTTTTTACTAGGAAAGAATAAAGATAAAAACCCCACTATCATATATTATGTATATATCATGGATCATGAGACAATATCATACAAAACTCTAATCCAAGAGATCTCAGTACAATATACAATCATCTCACACTATCATACGAAAATTCAGCAAATTCATGTCCCAGTTTACTGCCTCCAGACAACCTGCCTCCTCTTTGCAATCCCTGTTGATGGAAATCCCTGCAATGAATGAATTCCTCTTGTCTAGGTTGTACAATACTCATGGGCACATCCAATGTGTGTGTGGTTGCATGAGTGCACCCACTAAAGTCACAACTGATAGTCAAATTGTCCCTTTCACCTTCATCTCAACTAGGTCTTCACTGAATCTGACATGCATGTAGTTAACAGTGGTAAATCTTTAGTTGCATGTGAGATCATTGATTGTGAATCAATTAATAATTAAATCATTTATCTCTCACTAGTTTAAGTTCAATTACAATTAGTACAATTGAGCTTAACTCACTTAACTGAGTTAAACTACTTCACAACTCACATAACTACACATCCAATTCTGTTACAACTTCGAATCACTCAGTTACAACTAATTCGACTTGCATGTCCCACCAACCAACCTTTGAACTCGAATTTCCTATAGCTAACTGATTTTCCACTTCAATTAACTATTTCCAAGTGCTCATTGAGAATAGATTCATATTTATTGTCCAACTATTATTAAGGGATAATAATAGTCGACATACATCTATAAATAGAATTTGCTCACCGTCTATAAATGGACATCATCTATAAATAGAATTTTCTCATCATCTAAAAATAGACTTCCACCTAAAAATAGCTTGAGGCTCCATCCTAGTGTAGGTGCATAATTTTCACTAGGATCTTCTTATTGAATCTCAACAAATACAAATACAACAAATTATATATAAAATCGATTACAGATATGAGAACATGTACAAATACAACAATTTTTTAGAAAATCAAGATAGGGTATGTATCTCACACAAACATATAAAAAAAAACTAGGAAACATAAAAATTTTATAATATCAATCATAGATTCAAATTTGGAATAAATCCAAAAAGAGAGTGATTAATAAGAAAGAAGCATTTATGTTCATCGTACATATGGGAGTTGAAACTTGATTAATAAATTTTGATTCTATTATATTTCCTTATGCATTTACCTTGAATGGTATCTTGTGGCTATGGACATTATTTCTTTTTCCCTATAACATGTCCCAAGCTTACATATATTGAATTTCAAATGAAAATGAGTGTTATGTTGGAAGTGTTTTTTTTACACCCAGGGATAATCATATGACAAGAACTCGAGGATGGTGACTAGATATTATGTATTGAGGGATTTGCAATATTAGAAATTTTGTTTATTATGAGTTTTCCTTTTTGTAATCAATCTTGTTAATTTTCAAAGGAAAATATTTCTGATAGCATATTTTGTTAGTTGAATTCTTACAAGAAGTTCACATATAGTTTATCTTTAAGATATTCGTCATCTAGGTGTCTACATTCGTTTAATATTTTAACTCTTCTGGTTATATTTTCAAGAAAATGAGAAATTGGAATATATTCTTCCCCAAAAAACATCACTAAGTCATCGCCTTCCAACAACATACCCTATTTTTGTTCATTTTGTTGGATACCTAGTCCTGATTAATCCTATGTATCATCCAACTACCAAAGAAGAAATGGATCATTTGTGAATTTCCTACCCTTACTATCTGATTTCTTTTTGACATGCTTATTTGGAATTTATCTTCCTAATATTTGAGCCAATAGTGAAATTACTTCTAAAGAGATCTAGATTCAATATTAAATCACATTATGCATCCCAATGTTTATCTCTTTTACCTCTTCCTATGCATCATATTTTTAAGTTTTTGTATTGTTATATGGAATGGAGTTGTCATTCTTATTGCTCATATTCAAGCATTTATCATGAAGAGTATTTTTTTAATTTGCACATTGAATCCTTTGTAGATATATCCTTTTGGATATGCCTTATCTATTTATGCCAAAATTAGGGTATTGTAAATTGTAGAATTATTCATGGCGCCCAATTATTTGTGAGTAGTCTTCCAATTGCTACAGTCAAAGTTGTAAATTGTAGTCTATATTTTGTCCTCATGGCCTTGAAATTTTTGTTGCTTTTACTTGCTATTGTTATCGCCAATGTTCATTTGGTTCAAATGGTTGTTGTTAATGGTTATGGGCCTAATAATTTTGGCATTATTTTTTTTTTTAATTTCATGGAAACATCTTTGGTTTTACAATTAAGGCTATGGATTTTTCATTGGAGGGAAAACAATTTTTTTTTTCATACTACTGATGAAAAGAAATGAAACATTTTGTCAAAGATAAAGACAAATCACTGATAAATTGTCGATTAGTTTGATGGAAGTCCGTCGGAAGTTCTGACGAACCTCCGACAGACTTTCGATGGACTTCCTATAGACCTTCATTGAAGATGATCGTCATATTGTTGATGTAATTCCAACATACCTATGATGGAAATTTTTAGAACTTTGAAGTTGATAACTATCAAAATTATGAATGAAACATAGTTTGTTGATTGTTTGACGTCTGATTTTTTATGAAAATAGATTGAAGACTTCATCAAATGTGTGTCATTTCTGTGACTCAAATTCATCACTAAAGTATCAAAACTTGGGCCCAATGTATTATTGTAATGAAAGGGTCAATTCCTGAACCATAATTACCTATATTCAATGAAATATTTGGTGTGATTTCCTTACATTTTAACCAGAAATTTTTCCTAGGTGCAGATGGTCATGTTGCTATGTTGTTGAGTTCTATTTCTGTAAAACCATCTCTCTTTGTCTCATGGAGTCCTTCTTGAGACAAATTTGGGGATGGGATTCTTGCCTACTCTCAATATTCATTGCAAGGATGGACCACTGAGGTCACTACCCTAGCACCATGGGAGATGTCCTCAAGGTTAAGTTCTTCCTCTGAAGATGCTCCAAGGAGATATTAAGGCTTCATGTAACATTGTGCTCAAACATTGAACAAAAAGATGGAAATTAGAGATGGAATCCAAGACTACAAAGATCAATAGAGTGAGGGATCACTTCTATTTGGACTCAGAGAAGCGGGCTTCCGAATATGCATGCACTTTACAAAAATGGGCTTCCATATATGTGTGTACATTATATAAGCACACATATGTTGAAGCCTAATTTTGTATATGTACATATACTATAACACTTTTGTTTATGAGCATATACAAAATATTGCTTTTGTAAATGTGTTCTTCTGTATTGCATGCATGTGTATGGAAATTGCTTCCATATATGTGCATATACAAAATCTTGCTTCTATATATGTGCATATATGAAAGATTTCTTTTCTAAATGTGAATTATAGAAGCATGCTTCCATAAAGGCATATTTATGAAAGCACACATATACTGGAGAACTTATGTATATGTGTATGCATTACAAAAATAGGCTTTCGTAAATCCACATATGTGGAAATCTACTTCCCTAAATGCACATATATGGAATAATTTCCACATATGTGTATATAAAGAAGACAAATTCCGTATTTATGTGCATATATGGGATCGCTTCTGTAAATGTGCATTTACAAGAGACAACTTCCATATATCCACATATTGCTTCCATAAATGCACATATACAAAAATGCTTCCATAAATGCGCATATCCAAAAGTGCTTCCATAAATACAAATTTACGAAAGCTCACTTTTGAAATGCACGTGCATATACAAAAGTTCTTCCAAAAATGTGCATTTATGTAAGTTAGTTTTTGTAATGCCCGTAAATGCACATATACATAAGAAAGCTTCCATAAATGTGCATTTATGTAAGTTATCTTTTGTAATGCCCGTAAATGCACATATACAGAAGAAAGCTTCCATATATGCGCATTTATGGAACCCTGATGCATATATGGATGCCAACTTCCATATATGTGCATATATAGAAGTGCTTCCATATATATGCATATGGAAGCCTAGCGCATATACGGAAGCCTGCGTTTGTAAATATGCATATATGGAAGCTGGCTTTCGTATATGTTTTAGGATTGTGTATATGCACATATACAAAATTTGGATTTCATAAATGTGCATATTGGGAATCCTGACACATGTATGGAAGCAGGATTTCATAAATGCACACTTATAGAAGAAGTCTTCCATATATGCACTAGGATTTTGTATATGCTATAAATGCACATATATGAAAGAACTTCCATACATGCACATATATAGAATCTTGGTGCATATATGAAACAAATTCCACAAATGCACATACATGAAATACTTTTTTTGTATATACATTGCTTCCATATATGCACATATACGGAAGAAATGCATTTATGAAAGCATGTTTCCATATATGTGCATTTATGGAAGCACTTTCATATATGTGCATTTATGGTATATGTGTCAGGATTCCTTATATGTGCATATACGGAAGTGATTTCATATATGTGCATTTACAGAAGCCTAGCACATATATGAAAGTTGGATTCCGTAAATGTAGATATATGAAATTTTTCATATGTATATACGCATATATGAAAGTCATCTTCTATGTATGCACATATACTGAAACACTTCCATATATGCACATATATGAGAGCCTAGTGCATATACAAAACCATAAATGTGCATTAATCCTTCCCATATATGCAGGATTATATATGCACATTTATGGAAGCTGACTTCCATATACATGTATTTAGGGAAGATGACTTCCATAAATGCACATATACAAAAGAAGAATTTTGTATATGCATATATACAAAATCCATCTTTTGTAAATGCACATATACAGAAGCACTTCTTTCTATTCTCATTTAAGGAAGTTCTTCCATAAATGTGCATTTACATAAACAAGGTTTTATATATGCACATTTACAAAAACACTTCTTTAAATGTGCATATAAAAATCACTTATGTATATGTTCATTTACAAAATCTGACTTCAATATATGCACATGTATGAAAACAAGCTTCTATATATGCACATATACAGAATTCATCTTCCATAAATGTGCATATACATAAGTGTTTTCGTATATGTGCATATACGGAAGCGCTTCCATAAATGCACATATATCAAAGTTGGCTTCCCTAAATGAACATAGATGGAAGTGATTTTGTATACATGCATTTACAAAAGCGCTTCCTTAAATGTGCATATACAAAAGTTCTTTCATATATGTATTTAAAGAGGCCAAATTTCATATATGCACATTTTCGGAAAAAGGCTTTTATATATGTGTCAGGCTTCCGTAAATGTGCATATATGGAAGAAATTCCATATATCTACATATATGGAAGCAGATACACATATCTGGAACCAGATACACATAGATGGAAGAACTTCTATATATCATCATATTGATTCTGTATATGTGCATATACAAAAGAACACATATATGAAAGTGTGCACGTACTTTAGCAAGATTCTATATATGCAAATTTATGGAAGAACGCATTATGGAAGCGGTCTTCCATAAATGCACATTTACAAAAGATCACATATATAGAAGTTCTTTCATATATGCACATGCATTATGGAAGCATGCTTCTATAAATTCCCAGTTTTATAAGCCTGGCACATATAAGGAAGGATGAGCTTTCTATAAATGCGCATTTACAGAAGTAGGCTTCCATATATGCACATATATGGAATTCTTTTCCATACATGTGCATATATGGAAGAACTTATGTATATGTGCATTTACAGAAGAAATTTTGTATATGTGAATATATAGAAGCTGAGTGCATATACGGAAGTGCTCCCATAAATGTGCATAGACAAAAGCCTGTTTTTGTATATGTGCATATATAGAGGCACATCAATATATGCATACTTATAAAATCCTGACACATATAGGGAAGGTTGCTTCCATAAATGTACATTTATGGAAGGTTTCTTCCATAAATGCATATTTATGGAAGTTGCATTTCGTATATGTGGCAGGCTTTTGTATATGCAAATATAGTAAAGTTATTCTGTATATGCACATATAGTAAAGTTATTATGTATATGTGAATATACAAAATCCTAGCACATATATGGAAACTAATTTCCATAAATGCACCTCTGTAAATGCGCATATATGGACATTGGCTTATGTATATGTAGATATATGGATTTTGGATTTTGTATATGTGCATATATGACATTGGATTCAATATATGTGCATATATGAATGTTGGATTTCATATATGTGAATATACAAAATCCCAATACTTATATGGAAGGTTTCTTTTGTAAATATGCATTTATGGAATCCCACTTCTGCATATGCACCAAGATTATGTATATACCCATTTACAGAAGCTGGATTTCATATATGTGCATATACGAAAACTTGGTGCATATAGATAAGCTATCTTCGGTGAATGTGCATATAAAGAAGAAATTTTGTATATTCAGATTTACAAAAGTCTGGCACATATATGAAATCCCACTTATGTAAAGTGTTTTCATATATTGAAGCCCACTTATGTAAAGTGTGTGCATATATGGAAGCCCACTTCCATGATTCCACGTAGAAGTGGTCCCTTTAGCATGGCTTGTTTCTTGTATATCCATACTTGAACATTTATATTTATTGAACAGAGGTTTACACCTAAAGATATTTGATTCCTCTCGGTGCTTGATAAATCTAGGATTAAGATGGATATAGGATGGTTATTTTAACAATGTTTATGTTTTTCTTCAACCTAGCTATTATAATAAAATAATTTTTCATTTTAAAATTAAAATAGCTAAAATTTAGACTTCATCATAAATGTTAGAATAGATGCATTTGACTTGAACAAACCTAAGTTGTAATATCTCTATGGAATTTTTTACAATTTTTAATCCCAATTATATTAATCCAACCTGTGGTTAGTAGCCTCATGTGACAAAAATTTGAAAAAAACATGAATTACTACTTTTAGATATTGAAACCTACACATTTATGTTGGTTAGCTACAACTAATATATGGGACATGAAGAGCATAAGTAAAGTGAAAGAAAACTACACAATGCCAACTTTAAGGTTTTGAACAAACAACTTCAACCAATAACATAACATTTCATCCATATGTTAAATTAGTTCAATGAAATGCTTCATTTCCATATAATGATGTAAAAGTTTCTCAATAAAAGAGCTTAGTCAATAATGTTCACTAATTTTTAATATGGTCTAGACGTCATGGACGAAATTGATCAATGCATGTTGATTTTACGACTTAAAGATTGTTTATCACAATGGTAGAGATATTATTTGAAAAAATTCCATTTAAATGAGATGACTCACCAATATATGATGTACTATAAACTACATTCATAAGGGATTTTATAGCCATTGTCCCATTCGTTAAGGCTTTCTTCAAGCTTGCAACTTATTGTAGGATGGAGACGTTACTAATTTGGTTGATTGCATGGGATAAAATTCATCATATAGTCTATCACTTATTGTCAAACATAATTTCACAATCTTTTATGCATAAAAAAAAAATCTAGGGTTTTATGAATATTGTGAACTTCTATTCACGTTACAGTGAGCTTTAATCAAAGATGGAAAAAACGAATACAGTGTTTATTGTTTATAGTGTTGAAAACAATTGGTTTAGGTGGGAGGATTTGGATGCTTCGAGATAATTTATCTTCATATTATTTGTTTATGGTGGTTCCTATATTTTACGTTGAAAAATTAAAAATGCACCCACTATGCTTCAAGCATGGCTTGTTTTTTGTATATCCATATTTGAACATTTACTGTGTTGAACTCTAAGTTCTTAAAATTACAAATAAAAGAACACACAAAGCTATGACTGCAAATATTGTTGCAAATGTTTAAGTTTCGACTAGTATTGTGGGGTGGGGGGCTTCTATTGAAGTGTTGCAGTACATTATACATAACATTACCACGAAGATCCCTAAGTCATATGAGTGTCATAGGATTTTATGAGTGATATAATTAACCTTCCTCTCAATTATTAATTGTTTATATAGGTTTTTTATTTTCTTCTCTATCCATGCTTGAACATTGATTGCCCCGAAACCTAAGTTCTTAAAATTACAAAGAAAATAACACACAAAACTATGACTACAAACAATGTTGCATATGTCAACTGATATTGTGGAGGGATGCTTCTGTTGAAGTGTTTCACTATAATATAAATAACATTACCACAGATATCCCTAGGTCATAGGAACGTCATATGATTTTATGAGTGGTATGCGTAACCCTCCTCTCAATTATGCATTGTTTATATTGGATATTTATTGTCTTGTCCACCCATACTTTAACATTTATTGCATCGAACAAGTTCTTAAAATTATGAAGAAAATAACACATAGAAATATGACTACAAACAATGTTGTAGATGTTTAGGTTTCAACTAGTATTGTGTGGGGACACTTTTGTTGAAGTGTGACAATATAGTACAACTTGAGATTGTTATCGAATACAATAATTTCTAGGTATTAATCTCGATATACAATAATAGGGAGCTCACTAAAAAATGTTGTAAAGACATAGTGATTCATTTTAATATGGGAAATTATAATCGTGGGCATTATATTAATATCGATCTAGGTTGAAATTGTAAAAACAAAAATTACATGTAGACTATAAACATCTGCGTATGTGTTCCTTGGCTGCTCCTTAGACAACTTCACCCTCCACACAAAGTACATGTATATTTTGGTTGGATAATTGATATTATTTTATTTACACACACGTGTCATTGTTCATTCAAAATGTAATTGAGCTAACTTGCAATTTTTTTTAATTTTTTAATGTAACGTTGCATTATGTAGTGTATGTGACAAAATATACATGTTGGTACCAAACCTAAAATTAGAAACTTTAAAAGATAATAAATTGAACTCTGCACTAGATATATAAAGAAAATGTGAATCCAAAGCTTGGTGTCCTTACATCTTTGCACTTACCCTAAAATCCTTGAGCTCAAAATATATCTCAACCAAGTTTTGAAATTTAGATTCTTGATTATTAGTGATTAAGGAAAAACCATGTTGTTTGATCTATACTCTAATTCCCCACTCTTTCTTAAAAGTTTTATATACTTTAATTCTCCACCCTTTTACAAGTTTTATGATGGTGAAACTTGGTTATTATTTGTTTTTCCAACAATTCTCATATTAACAACACATTACTTTCTAAATCAGGGCCACACTTTCTAATATAGTTTTGGAAATATTACCATTCAAGTTATATAATTCAAAGTTTATTCAAATTCAATGCAAAAATTACGAGTAAACATATAGAAGCAATCTTGTGAAATGGTAACATTGACAAACGACAGACTCTGAGAGATGTAATAAAAGTTAATAAATTGAGTGTTAATATTTTTACTGCTCGCATTAAGATACAACTAATTTCACATACACATTGCAAAGTCATTTGAAAACTAACTCTTATATATGTGCTTGAACGTTACCTACAACTAATTTTATCCATATAATGAATCTATTTGAAAATTTTAACAATATCTTTGATATTTTTTTTTTTTAATTTTATATTTAAATATGTAAACTGTTTTGTATAACACTCTTAATATTAAATATATCTCCTACAAAGGAATGTAGCATTAACTAAATTATATCTTATAAACATCAATAACACAGGCAAATAAAAACCCATTGAATATCCTATTCATAATATTATTTTCTAAAATATTAAAAAAAATTGAAATATCTTTTTTATAAATATATTTGAATCCTCCATAACCTTGAATAGCATTCTCAATCTTACCAATGTCCCTTCGAAATGAATATGACATTACATTCAAGTGAAAACTATTAAATACCCCATTATCAATAATGTTGTTTTCTATAATATAAAAAATTATTCAAATAATTTTTTCCCTATTAGTATTTATGGACCCTCCACACATATTTGATCTAGGTTTTTATTGCACCATACCATTTGTTATCAATTAAAAGAAAATTGTAATATATATATATAATGCATTTGCCTCCAAACTTATACTGACTGAAATAAAAAATATGACTGATAGTTTAAAATCATTGAAGCAAGACCAGTAAAACATGCAAGTTGTATTTATGAAAAGAGAGAAATTTGTTTAGAGAATTCAAGGGACAATGTTTACGTGTTATCAAATACTTGGTTCACAAGTCTTGTTTTTGTTGAAACAAGTCTGTTGAAAATGGAAAGCCCCATTAATTTTGAGACATTGGATGGAGCATATCCTTCAGTATGATTTGGCGTGGATATAGTTGGCACACTAAAGTTGTCTACTTTGAGCCAACTAGAAAAAAAATTGGTCCAAGTGTGAATCTTGGCTAGAGAAAGAATGATAACAAATATTAGAAATTATGTGAAAAATATATTACCAAAATGGAAAAAAGAAGGGGGTGGGCCAGTGCATTTGATAAACTAACTGAAGATATGTATTCAGAGCCACCTTTAGGGAAATGAGAGAAATACCATAAGGGGATTTGTGCTTTTTGTGCCCAAACTACTACCAGAATTGAGATACAATTTGATGGCTCTTTCGAAATGAACCCCGATTCGAGCAAATCACACGAACTGCTGTAAAATTAGGAATATACACATTCTAATATGTAGGATGGAAGAAAATGTTTCCTCCTCGTAGCCTCCATCTTCACACCCACTCTTACCATTTGCATGGTGTCTACACTCATAGTGCTCAAGGCCTAGAGATATTGTCTTTCTTCTCTACTTTGGTAACCCATTATCATTTTCTCCTTCAAGGAAGATTTCAAATGAAGTACGCCCATCCACTAAATTTGAAATTTAAATTTCAATGCATGATGTGTGGATTCATGAATGGTATGGGATGAGATGATGGTGGTTAGTGAGATGTGGGATGATATTTAGAGGACAACGACATTGGATGGGGCCTTTGTTTATTTACGAAGTGGACACTATAATCGTCGAGAGATGAAAACACAAAAATTAGTTCTCAATAACGACGTTGTAATATTATCACATGCAAGGATGGACCAAGTACTTGTGAACGTATACACCTGCACTAGCTAATGATTGGCATAGTGCATGGTTGATAATGTTTTCCTTGGCATACCATCTTCTCATTTCTTCGTATGCTTGTCGAGTCATAGAGCATAGGCATTGGAGTGTACAGTAGAACCAATGCAAAACGTAAAAAAAAGGCCTCCCTTATGTCTTTAGTCCATATGAAATTTGTCAAATCATAGATTTTAACCATAAATCAAGACATAACATCGGAGTGCTAGAGATAGGACTTATCTAGATTCATGGTTTCAGACTTTAAAGCTAGTTGGATAATTTGTAGTGTTTTTCTCCAATGTACTTGGTAGAAGGTCTAGAATTTCAAATTTTCTTTGACTGTCAAATGAAAATTAGATGACGGTCACTTTTTTTTCATGCTTATCACTTTATGTTTTAAGTAAATGTATGATTTTCTAATTCTAATGTGTTGTTATATGTGAATTTTACCATCACAATTTTTCATTTTCTCTAAATTTTGACCATACATTTTTTTAGAATAGAAAACTACCGAAACAATACACAAAAAATATGCAAAAATTAAGAACTCAAGTTTTCAACATTGATTATAGACAAAGCATACTCACCAAAAGTATGTTCCCCTTTTCCCAACCAGAGAAATTTGTTAATGTGTTGTTATATGTGAATTTTACCATCACAATTTTTCATTTTCTCTAAATTTTGACCATACAATTTTTTAGAATAGAAAACTACCAAAATAATACACAAAAAATATGCAAAAATTAAGAACTCAAGTTTTCAACATTGATTATAGACAAAGAATACTCACCAAAAGTACGTTCCCCTTTGCCCAACAAGATAAATTTGTTAATGTGTTGTTATATGTGAATTTTACCATCACAATTTTTCATTTTCTCTAAATTTTGACCAGACAATGTTTTAGAATAGAAAACTATCAAAACAATACACAAAAAATATGCAAAAATTAAGAACTCAAGTTTTCAACATTGATTATAGACAAAGCATACTCACCAAAAGTATGTTCCCCTTTGCCCAACAAGAGAAATTTGTTAATGTGTTGTTATATGTGAATTTTACGATCACAATTTTTCATTTTCTCTAAATTTTGATCATGCAATTTTTTAGAATAGAAAACTACCAAAACAATACACAAAAAATATGCAAAAATTAAGAACTCAAGTTTTCAACATTGATTATAGACAAAGTATACTCACCAAAAGTACGTTCCCCTTTGCCCAACAAGAGAAATTTGTTAATGTGTTGTTATATGTGAATTTTACCATCACAATTTTTCATTTTCTCTAAATTTTGACCATACAATTTTTTAGAATAGAAAACTACCAAAACAATACACAAAAAATATGCAAAAATTAAGAACTCAAGTTTTCAACATTGATTATAGACAAAGCATACTCACCAAAAGTGCGTTCCCCTTTGCCCAACAAGAGAAATTGGTTAGAATTTTAGGCAACCATTTGTAGAGAGAAAAGGAAACTAGCTATCAAGGTGTTATGTGGAATTGATGTACTAAATGATCAAGGCTGAGGTATCTACTGAGGGATAACAGACCGATGACAATAGTATAATTTGCATGCACTTGGGAATCCATTGGTTAAGGTGATTAAAATTGAACGAGCGGGAATGGTGCAACACATTTTCTAGTATGTATACCAAAGCCAAAATCCCTTAGTCTCCATTCAACCTCATTTAATTTCACCCTTCACGCTCACCTACTTCATTAATCAACACCAAAACCCTTTAACTTATTCCATTTCCATAATTACTTGGTAAGTTGGTACAGTGTTAGATCTTGTTGCATAATGATTATTAAATAAGTCTGTCAGATGATAGATTCTAACTTTAAACTAGGCTATTACTCTATCTTTGGATGACTGACTAAAATTGAAGAAAGTAAACATTGTGTCGATTGCATAAAGGACAAGCACATCGGATCTTTACATTAAAGTGTGGAGATGTATTCTGACAAATTTTCACTTTTGGTTAAGACAGATGATGGTGAGTTTACATGGGAAAATATGTTATTTCATGTGTTAGTCTAGTAGTGACAAATCCTTCAAACTTCAAAGTGATCTTATAACTCTCAAATATAACCCTCCTCTGCCTACTAGAATTTGCAACGTGTAACTAAAATGGTTGGATGTTCAATGCCATCATTATGTCTACTTTTCAAATACATATTTAAACTCAAAAAAAATTCTACATGCTTTCAATTCTATGCTTTCTCAATAGACCATATTTTCATTTCTTTGTATGGGCATTGTCTTAACATTCTACCTTTTGATCTTTTTTACTGAAATCCGACAACACAAATCTTGGTGAATTCACCATGTTCTATTGTTTAAATTGCATTTTTGAATGCATAAATAGATTTAGCGCCTCAAAAAAACCCTGGGGCACTCATATTATACATACTCAACTAGTAAAATATGTAGTTCCAACCATTTCTAACCAGATTTTGGGAAAAATTGATCAGAAAATATGCCCGGAAAGGGCCAAAAAATAGACAATTTTGACTACGCACTTTGTATGCTTGTCTAGTCATAGATCATAAGCAGTGGAGTGTATAATACAACACACACACAAAAGGTAAAAAGAAGTAGTCTAAACTTTCTATGTTTTAGACTTTTTTCAACAACTATCACTCGAATCCGATAAACTGAATGTTGGCCAAATCATAATTTTACAGTGCTCAAATTGTTTTTTTGAATGCATAAATAAATTTAAAGCCCTCAAAAACACCATGGAACTTGTTATATGCAATTTGAACCATTGAAATATGCAATTCCAACTATTTTTCTAAATTTCTTGCTAGATTTTGGACAAAAACGTCAGTAAATTTGCTCAAAAAAGGGTAAAAATGTAGAAAATTTAGACTGCATCAAAAAAAGGCCTCCCTTATATCTTTATTCCATATGAAAATTTTCAAATCATAGATTTTCTCCATAAATTAAGAGATAATGTCAGAGCGTTAGAACTGGGCTTTAGCTTGATTCATGGTTTTGGAGACGCAATGATTATACTTAGCCAACTTCATGTTGAAATTTAATTATTCCCATCATGTTTAATGAAGTAGGTTAAATACATTCTAGAAAGTAGACTATGTAAACTTTTTCAGAGAGTTTCACATAAGATATTTCTTGGAATATCTCTATATATTTCCTAAAGGATATCCAGATCCTTCCTCTATTTGTTATATGTGTGTGTGTGTGTGGTTCAATGGAGTATGCATTTGAGTTTAAACGTTGTAGCTCTCATCTGAGTATCTTTATATTTCATGTGTGTGATTGTAATTCCATACAAGCATAGTTGTTCTCTTCCTCCAATATTTCAAATTGGTATCATACATGAGGGTTTTCTCCAGTTCGACTGTGTTAAGAGAAAGTTGATGGTTTTAGATATGAATGGTTGAACCATTGTTGAAGGAGAAAAGAGACAAGGGTTTAAATTGAGGGAGAACACGTGTGTGGAATTGTTTCATGTGTCACTTGTGCATTAAAAGGAGCTTCCACATAAAAAGAGAGAGTCGCAACATTGCAACATACATTGGAGGAGAAGGCATTATCTTTCCTACATGTAGGAGAATCTATTGGAGGAGACAACAACCAAAGGCATTGGACGTGGTGAGAAATTCCAGTGAGGAGAGCCTACTCCCATGGTTGGCCACATTGAAGAATGGCTAAGAATCTGGTGGGAAAAATAATGTTTACTATAGAGTACCACATGAAAAGGGAACATTTTACTCTCGATCTACGTGAGAAATATGTGTGGGAAGACAATATTGGATTGTGATCAGGTTTGTTAGAAAAATATTGTCTTTAAGTGTGGAATCACTAGATCGATGCTATTGAATATCATGTGAGAGGGGAATTGAGACTTGAAAAAAATACAAGTTCTAGAAATAGATATTGGAATTCATGGGAGAAACACGAGGGGGGACCATGTTGTATCATGTTGGAGAAGATCCCATTTTTTTCAAATGGCCAAAATACAGGTTTCTTTGTTCAATGTCATTGTGCTTTATTGAAGTTGAGGCATTCTAACATTGGTAAAATGTTTGTCTATTTGAAGGATTTTGTTATTAGGCCCCAAATTGATTTCAAACACATTGTCCAGATCTACAACCAATAGATGCAAAAGGGCTTGTAATAGGGAGACTTTTGTTTTATTGGTTGTTCCTTATATTTCATTATAGGATATCTTTGAATATATATTTTTTGCAATAGGACTAATTATTTAAGCTAGTTAACTCCTATTAGTTTGAAAATACTATCATTTGTACAATAGGGAAGTTAGCAGAAGAAGAAAGTGTCGAAGAAATGAAGAAATGTTGTCCTAACAAAAATATCCTAGTGGGTTTGATTGTCTGTTTTATTTTTGTTGGCACACTTACTTATACTAAGAGGGGGGCGGGGGGTGGGGTAATTTCGGCACCAAATTCTTGTAGGCACCAAATTTATATTATAATGTTTGTAGGCACCAACCTACATGAGACATCAATATCCTCTCCTGACCACCGACTTAACAATAATGTTCACAGGCACCAACCTACAGGAGACACCAATCTCCTCAATTGAGAACCAACTTACATCTCCCTATAGGAACCAATCGATAGCTGCTAAAATCATAGGAACCCACCTATAGGAGACACCAATCTCCCTTAGTTGAGCACCAACTCATCCCTTCTTCTAAATACCAATTTTACTGGAAACGTCAATCTCTTGAGGCTATCAATACTACTAGATTATATCTTTCCTCCAAGACTTCACCTATACAAGTTTGTTGTTCTGTCTTTGTTTTCATAGTTCACAATATGCATAGCTTCACAAATTTCTTCATCCTTGCACCTCCCAGCCACCCTTATATAATTTCATTATCTTTCTTTCATTATTTGACTTCCTCATACCTCAGAGTTTCTCCTCCCACGATCCACACTCACTTCCACTTCACCACCCACACCATAAAACAATCATGGAATTACTATTTATACATTTCATACTTCAATGAATCTATCCACATACAAAATTATGTCTATGAATTCAGCTTCATATGTCCTCAAACTAAGCTGCGACATTCATTAGAAACTAACATAGACCCCATTTGGTTTCGTGTGCAATCTAATTTCAAACCTCATTGCAGAATTCAACACTCATGAGTCATTTGATCGGTCCCTCAAACCAATCGTGGTTGTTGATCCATTCTCTACCCATAAAAACATACAACACACCCTCAACGCTCAGTAGTCATCCAATCTATCCTTTATTTGATCTCAATCGTAGATATCATTCCTTTTCTACAAAACACTCCATGCAACCACAATAAACAACATTCATATGATATTCCCTTGATCAGATCTTAGTCATCGATCTATTGTTATTTATCATATCGAGAACACTTGGTCTTCAACATACAACCATCATTCGATCAGATCTCAGGTTGATCTTGACCATCAATTTGTCTTGATGGATTCACTACAAGTCTACGGAATATATATTCTTCGTTTCAAACTTCCATGACCTCGAAATTACATCCTCAAGTTCCACCGCACTCACTTTGCGCCCATACTTAGAAACTTTTCTAAGTATTTTATCGTGGGTCTAAGGCGTTTTCGTTCAAGCTCCCATAGACTCTAGAATACACCTATGTGTTTTGTCGCACTCATTTTTCACCTATACTTAGACACATTTACAAGTATTTCTCCGTCGGTCTATGCAATTAAGTAATTTCTTCAGTAGCCCATGATTAGCACTCGATTGTGACTGTTACTCAAAACACGGGAGAAATTACTCTATTTTGGGTAATTGACGTTTTATTCCAGAGCGGGATAACTGCAAATAGAATCATTTGTCAAATTCTTGTACAATTGAGGGAAATAGGCTCGTGTTTCCTGGAAAACCAGACGAAATGGAGAAGAAAGATCCAATAGCCTTCAACAAACTATGAAATTCAAATAGTATGACAAAACTATCAATTAAGAAGAAAGAAAGGCATGTTGTTCAACTACTGGCAATAAATTTTTGCACAAAATCTGTAGATGAACCAGGATCAGGTGAAGAGATCAGATTGAATCCTATTATGAAGGATTTGATCATTAATGGATATGCAGATGGATACTACATGCAAGCTGGAAAGAGTAAAGGAAATAAGCTACAGAAGAAGGAGACTAAAGATGGAACAGTCGAAGGTACTGAAGAAGACCAGCCTGGTTGGCTTGACACTTTAAAGGAAGAAATTGAAAAGCTAAAATGAAAAATTCATGACAGGCTTAAATCAAGTTCAGTGAATCTTGTGATTTTGTAGACATATGTCATTCAGGGTAAAAATATCAAATGTTTCGGTTTTATGTTTGTAACGTTTCCTAGAAATTAGGAGTTCAGTTTTGGTACGTTACTCCCTCTGTGATCGATATCTATTTTTGGAATCTTGGAGAATATGATACGTTTTGTTTCTTTTATGTAATTTATCTATATATATTGTTAAAAATATAAATGAATGGTTCGAATGGACGGAGAAGGGCTTGCCCTTGTAGCAGGAAAACTTTGTAGTTTCTTGTGGATTTTAATATAAGAAAATAAGTTTTTCTTAGATAGTCGAGACTCATCACGATGTTGATGTTCAATATGTTTTCTTGTATTTCATAATCATGAATGTATTTTTTTGCTAATAATAATCTTTAGGAAAAGAAAGAACCCACCTTGTGGGTGCTCCTTCTCATATTGATTATACTTGTCGTGTGTTTATTAGTTTCTGGTTCAGAATTCACCCTTGAGTGGTGCTCTGTTTTCGGTAGCCAAACTTTATGTTTCTTCTTCTAATGTTATACCAAGAGATTCGCCCTCTATTAGACGCCTCTTGTTGATAGTAGTCTTTCCTTTCTTTTCCTCTACCATCTCATATTACTTATTTGGCTGAAAATAATGCTTATTTTTCCTTTGTTCCCTCTGGAATACATAGCTTATAAATCTTCATACGTTTTCAGGAATTGAAACCATTTCCCAATGGCCTTGCTCTCCTGTTTCATCCTACCACTTTTAAATTTTACCCTATGGCAGAATCTGACCTATGTGTGCACATTGCTAAATTTTTTGAGTATTTTAAATAGCTATATTCCCGACAGAGCCCTCTCTGGTTGGAAGGGTCAAAATACAACCTAAAATTGGTTGAAACAGTTACCTCTGTCGTTTGTTTTATCAACCGAAAAAATTTACAGAGTGCTAACATTCTGGCACCGTTGCCAGGAGCGAAGCTGGAATCTTCCCTGGGAGAAACGACAAAATTTAGATATAAGTACTGGTGGTGAAAAGTATTTGGACACACAAAGGTTGTATATCATTCACTTGGCGACTCCATTTTCGAGAATCTAGAATTCAAAATTTTCATGGCGACTCCACTACCCAAAGACTCGATAGCCTAAATATTTTATTGGTGACTCCACTCAACCTTCAAATGTGATTTAGAGACTCCACTAGAAGATGATATTTTGTGACAAAGGTATGAAAGGACATCATGGGAGAAAACAAGTACCTAAAGTTGAGTTTTTTCCAAGACATAATATTTTTTGTTATTAATCACCTTTTGTCCTTTCCTAAACATGCTAAACAATTTTTTCTTCTCCTGTTGCATGCAAATGATGATCATGATAATCTTGAAATTGTATATCCTTCTCTTAAATTTATACAAATATCTCCTCAGTTTATCAATGATTTTGATCAAAATCTCCCATCTGATCCATGTGATAACCATGACCAAGTTGATGAGCCTCATGAAACCAATGATGATATTTCACCTCTTGTACTTGTTCCAACACCCTCCAAGACTCAGCGTAGATACAAACCCTTAAAATTACCTCACATCCTTCATTATTTTCCTCCAAAGCACTATAAGTACCTACCTGTGTTTGATGGGTAACTTGATGCCATCACAGCTGAAAAAAACATCCAAGAGTTTGAGCATTTTATAGATTTGTTTGATATTGACTATGACAATGTTTGTATGAGGGCATTCTCTCAATCCTTGAAAGAAGATACCAAAGATTGGTTTAAACATTTGAATCCAAAGACAATTAGCTCATGGGAATAATTGAAGAGTTTTTTTTTTAAGTTTTGGAGAAATAATAAATCTCAGGATCTACAAATTACAGAATTCTATGCCTTGAAAATGAAAAGCAATGAAATTATTTCTACATTCAGTAGAAGGTTTTCCAATATTTATTACAATTTGCCCAAAGAAATTAAACACACTAAAGTTGCTACCATGCTCCAATATGCCACTACTTTTCATCTAGACTTGTCTTTCCTCCTGATGGAAAGAAGACCTAAGACCTTACATCAAATATTTAATGATGCTTAGGAGATTCAACACAATATCCAATCATGTGAACATATTCGAACTGAGGGGTTGGATGCTTCAAGACATGAAAGTGAATATGAACAGAAAACAATTGATTGGAATCTTGAGCATAAAATTGATAATATCATAGGTCCTCTTGAAGTTTTAAATGCTAATGATTTTGCAAAGGATTATATTCCACTTATTGAAAGAGAGGACACTTATGTAGCCTCTGATCCACCCCATGATAATCATGGAGTTGATTGTTTCATATATTCATTTGTAGACAGTCAAGAAAATGAGTTTGCAAATCAACTTATTGAGGAACAGGTTGATGTCCCAAGCTTTTTCTTGTTAGATGACATTGCAGATGTTGCTAATTTGCCTGTATATGATGAATATGATGATGATTATGATGTTGAATTTCTAGAACAACCAATTGCATGTTCTCTATCAGAAAATGTTCCTTTTCAGCAGTGTAATGAGAGCAATCATTCTACATATCACAGTTACAAAGAAGAAAGTATTGAAACAACTGAAGGAAATTCTTTACCTTTATGATTTTCTTCATTTAAATTGTTGAAATAAAATGCTAAGATCATCATTGAAGCAAAGGAATGTGTGTTGATGCCAAATCACATTGATTCACTAAAAAAAATTGACAAGAAATTACAATAATATTCTCATGTGTTTGATGACTCTGTTACTTTTTATATAGAAGGTCTTGTCAGTTCAAAGTTGCATCCATTGGTCAAAGATGAATCTTGATACAGACCTCCCCAACCCTCAGGCCGAAGTCCGGTCATAGGATCGTTCTTTGTCTCCTTTGAGCCGAATCAGCTCTTTCGATTCCTTGCTGGAATCTCAATTTAATCGATCCACAAGTCCTTTCAGAAGCTCCCCTGCACAAATAGCACTAGGTGCGAGCTCCACTTCTCTGTGCGACCACAACGCTATGACCAAGGCCTAACCCAGAAGGCACTTGTCACAACTCGCCACTCGTGAGTTCGCGAGTCGAAACTCCCAACTCTTCCTTCCCAATCTCGCGATACCCGAAATGCCGATACGGGTATGGCTCCTTCCCTTATCAACACCCTCCACATGTGACCACCAGCTAGAATTAACACTAGCACCTCTCTCTACTCACCACTTCATGAGTTTCAACGTCGAGCCCCCATGCTCTTATCTCACGAATTCCCGAGATGCGAGAAGTCAATGGAGTGTTGACTCCTTTTGTTAGGCAACGCATGTCCGCCTATCTATCACATGGGCCCACCTTGTGGTTCTACCACATGTCCCTCGTGCCTAGCTTCGGCACTTTGCGACTTCACTTCCTGAAGCGTTGCCTCCTTTATATCCCGACACCCGAAGTGTCGAGGTCCCGAACTCCTCGTTACTTCTTATCGCAACTCGTGACTTTGGGATTTTCGGGACAAAAGTCTCGACTTCTTATCCTCCGATATGCCGAAATGCCAAATTATGACATGTTTCCCAATGCTGGCCCACAACGAAACTTCCTGCCTTTTTGGAATTTCGGACTTCGCGATTTCGCGAATCCTGATGCTAAACTTTCGGTTCTTCACCCCACAAAACCCCGAAATGGTCAACAAAGGCTTGACCTTCGTGTCAACAAGTACGCCACCTATCCACTCTCCACTTTCCATGATCTTTAAATATTTTTGCCCCTTTGGGACTTCGCACTTCGTGAGTTCGTGAATCTCGTTGCAAGGCTTTCGGTTCTCCAACTCACAAAACCCTGAAATGAGATGATGTGAATGATCCGACAGCCCCTGTTGGCTAAGATCCTACGGCTCTTTTTCTTCTGAGATTTATACTTTAGAAAATACTTTCTGTAACTCTCCTTGCTCCTCTGCAAGATCTGATGGCCCTTGGGACTTCGCGAATTCTCCACAGAGAATTATGACCGTCCCATTCCTCCTTGAGGACTCCTACAAAATGGAATAGGTATTCTTTCACGAAACTTGTCCACCTACACAAAACGTCGCTACGCCTTCTTCCAAAACTTCAAGGCACTAAATCTTCTGAGATTTTACCACAAACTCGAGTCTTCAAAAAGACTCCTACACGCACTACTTTCGGCAACCCTTCAAATACTTCCAAGTATTTGAATTCTTAGACTCTACGCACTCTCTTTGCAACAATAGTCCTTCAACAGCTCCCTCAGGTTGTAAACTCTGAGACTCTACTCGGCCAGTGCACAGTTTGCATGGCTCCTGTGCTTAACTTGCACTTTTGCGAGGATGAGAACAATGTTATCCCCCCTGAGCTTTCAGAGACAAACTCTGATTTCTGTCAACGCACACCTTGCAGACAATTTCACTGCACTCCTTGCAGGAAAACTCTTGCTCATACAGAGAAACAATTGAAACTCATTCCTTACTCTCCCTCTCTTCAGATTTCAGACATTAAATATGAAATCATACATTCACGCATCAAAGCAAATGCATAACAGAGAGTAACAAGCATATATGAATTAGCATGTACAAACACAGAAAGCAATTGAACACCATGAGTCTGAACTAAAGATCTTTGTATTAATCCAGAACTTTTGTACATGAGATTTTACTTTACACAGCTCTCTGCTTCTGCTCTCCTATGCTCTCTTCGATTGATAATGATACAATGATACAATATGAGGGTGTCTATAGTCAGTTTTCCCTCCATTCCTAAAACTGTCTAATCTAGAATTTAAGGATACCTACTTACATTTATTATACATAAATGCCTCTACCTACTACAGACGAGAGAAGATCGCTCAAGGTCTGATTACAATCTGCAAGTACACCCTTTCTTAACTACTTTATTTAAGTTTTGGCGCATCCTACTTCAAAACAATTTAAACACCTTTGAACATGTGCCAAAAATGTGTTGGTGCTACTAACGCTCGCTTGCTGCTGACGATGCTCCTGCATCATACTCCCTCACTTGAAAATTTTCATGGACTCCTGTCCATGAGCTCTTGCACAGTCTATCCATGATTTTGG
>JASDQU010686077.1:12236-23330 GCA_032191745.1 Picea mariana | reverse complement strand
CAATGTTTAGTTGAATTTAAGATAGGAGGATATAACGATAATATATTGTGTGATGTCATTCCCATGGATGTTTGTCATCTATTGTTGGGTAGACTGTGGCAATATGACAGGAATGTGGTCCATGATGGGAGGAAGAACACATACACCCTAGAGAAGAATGGGAGAAATCACATGTTGTTGTCGATTAAGGGAAAAGAGGTGAAACTTGAAGTAAGCAACACTGTACTTCTCATGAGTGGGAAGGAACTTTTTAAGGAGGTTAAGAAGAAGGAAGATCAACAATTCATCGTGGTCAGGAAACCTAGAATTGTTTTGACCAGCACAAGAGTGGATGATCTACCAGAGGAAATCTAGAAGCTACTGGAGGAATTTGTTGATATAGTAGTGGACGAACTACCTCATTCGTTTCCACCTATTAGAAGTATAAGTCACCATATTGATCTCATACCTGGAGCTAGTTTACCAAACAAAGCAGCGTACAGATTGACGTCACACGAGAATGAAGAGGTCAAAAGACAGGTCCAGGATTTAATGGACAAAGGGTTGATTAGAGAAAGCTTGAGTCCATGTGTTGTTCCAACAATGCTCAGTCCAAAGAAAGATGGAGGTTGGAGGATGTGCACAGACTCAAGGGCAATCAACAAGATAACCATCAGGTATAGATTCCCATTGCCAAGAATGGATGATTTGATGGATTGCTTAAGTGGGGCCAATTTTTTTTCAAAAATTGATTTGAAAAGTGGTTATCACCAAATTCGTATGAGAGAAGGAGATGAATGGAAGACAACACTCAAAACCAATGAAGGGTTGTATGAATGTCTTGTTATGTCGTTTGGCTTGACAAACACACCAAGTACCTTTATGAGATTGATGAATGAAGTCCTAAAGGATTTCATCGAAAATTTTGTCATTGTGTATCTTGATGACATACTGATTTTCAGTAAAATAGAGGCAGAGCATCTGAAACATTTGGCCACAGTGATGCGGAGGCTACAACAAGAGAAGTTGTTGATAAACATGAAGAAATCCTCATTCATGAAGACGGAGCTCATTTATTTGGGTTTTGTTATTTCTACAGATAAGTTGAGGATGGATCCAGATAAAGTGGAGGTGATTAAGAATTGGCCATCGCCAAAGAATATCTTTGAAGTTCGAAGTTTTCATGGATTGGCTAGTTTCTATAGGAAGTTCATTAGGAATTTCAGTGGAATTAGTGCACCGATGATGGACACAGTGAAGAAAAGACATAAATATTTTCACTGGACAAAAGAAGTAGAGAAAAGCTTCAATTTGTTGAAAAGAAAAATCACGGAACAACTAATTTTGGTGTTGCCGGATTTTGAAAAGACATTTCAAGTAAAATGTGATGCAAGTGGATTTGCAATAGGGGCAGTCTTGAGTCAAGAAGACAGACCGATAGCATACTTCAGTGAGAAGCTGAACGAAACCAAAGTAAAATAATCCATGTATGGCAAGGAGTTCTATGCTATTATTCAGGCATTGAAGAAGTGGAGATACTATTTGATCCCTAAGGAGTTTGTTTTATACAGTGACAATCATGCTTTGCAATTTGTGACTCAACAGGAGAAGTTGAATCAAATACATGTAAAATGGGTTGAATACATGCAGAATTTTACTTTTGAAATTAAGCATATTTCTGGAACTGCTAACAAAGTTGTTGATGCTTTGAGCAGGAAATGTTTGCTATTGAAGGAGTTTAGAGTCAAAACGTTGGGTTTTGATGATCTCAGGAACATGTATAGGGATGATCCATAATTAAAAGAAGCGTATGAAGTAGCTGAGAATCCAATTCTCAGGGATAGAAGCCAATGGACAGAATACATGATCCAGGAAGGATTATTGTTTAAGGGTAATCAACTTTGTATTCCAAAATGCTCCATGAGGGAGAATCTGTTGAAGGAGAAACACAGTGGAGGATTGGCCAGGCATTTCGGTCATGACAAGATGTTCTCAAAGTTAAATGAGTCATATTTTGGGCCAGGAATGAGAGAAGACGTCAAACGATTCGTGGACAGATGTAGAATTTGTTAGCATTCAAAGGGAAAGAGGCAGAATGCAGACTTATATCAACCGTTACCCATACCTGAGATGCCGTGGGATGCGGTAAGCATGGACTTCATATTGGGGCTATCGAGAACACAAAGAGGGTTCAAATCGATCTTTGTAGTGGTGGACCAATTTTCTAATATGGCACACTTCATACCATGTCAAAAAACCAGTGACACAACTCAAATTGCGAATCTGTTTTTCAAAGAAGTCATTCGAATTCACGGCTTACCAAGGACCATAGTTTTGGATCAGACACCAAGTTTGTGGGACACTTCTGGAGAAACTTATGGAAAAAGTTGGGAAAAAACTTGTCGTTCAGTTCAACTTATCATCCTCAGACGGATGGACAGATAGAAGTTGTGAACAGAAGTTTGGGAGACTTGCTGAGAAGTTTGGTGACAGAACATCACAGTCAGTGGGACAACATTCTACCACAAGAGGAATTTGCTTATAATGATTCGCTTAACAGGAGCACAGGGCAGAGCCTATTCCAAATTGTTTATGGGACACTTCCAAGAGGAGTTTCTGAACTGAGGGATTCAGAACGGGATGAGATAAGAAGTGCTAGTGTAGAAGATTTTGCCGAAGCAATGAAGGAACTTCACAACCAGGTGAAGGAGCAGTTGTAGAACTCGAGCCAGGATTATAAGCGCAGAGAATACCAACACAGGAGAGAAATTTAGTTTGAAGTTGGTGATTTGATTCTTTCACACTTGAGAAAGGAAAGGTTCCCAAGGGGAACATATAATAAAATGAAAATGAAGAAAATTGGACCATGTAAGGTCTTGAAGAAATTTGGGGCAAATGCTTATGAGATTGAATTACCCGATGGGATCGAAATTTATCTGATATTAAACATCTTAGATTTGTACCCATACAAATCTGGAGTAGACAATGAACAACCAGAGGTTCAGTGGACAAAACAGATGCTAGTTGCAAAGAAACCATAGATGGAAAGCATACTGGACAAAAGAGTTAGCAAAAGGACCAGAAGAAAGGAATATTTTGAATACTTGGTCAAATGGAAGGGACATCCAGTTGAAGACGCCAGCTAAGAAAATGAAGCAGAGATCCAGAAGCATGGATAGACTATGCGAGAGCTCATGGACAGGAGTCCATGAAAATTTTCAAGTGAGGGAGTATGATGCAGGAACATCGTCAGCAACAAGCGAGTGGGAGTAGCGCCAACGCATTTTTGGCACATGTTCAAAGGTGTTTAAATTTTTTTGAAGTAGGATGCACAAAAACTTAAATAAAGTAGTTAATAAAGGGTGTTCTTGTAGATTGTAATCATACCTTGAGCGATCTGCTCTCATCTGTTGTAGGTAGAGGCATTTACATATAATAAATGTAAGTAGGTAGCCTTAAATTCTAGATTAGACAGTTTTAGGAGCGGAGGGAAAACCGACTATAGACACCCTCATATTATATCATTGTATCATTATCAATCGAAGAGAGCATAGGAGAGAAGAAGCAGAGAGCTGTGTAAAGTAAAAACCCATGTACAAAAGTTATGGATTAATACAAATATCTTTAGTTCAGACTCATGGTGTTCAATTGCTTTCTGTGTTTGTACATGCTGATTGATATATGCTTGTTACTCTCTGTTATGCATTTGCTTTGATGCATGAATGTATGATTTCATATTTAATATCTGAAATCTGAAGAGAGGGAGAGTAAGGAACGAGTTTCAATTGTTTCTCTATCTGAGCAAGAGTTTTCCTGCAAGGAGTGCAGCGAAATTGTTCGCAAGGTGTGCGTTGATAGAAATCAGAGTTTGTCTCTAAAAGCTCAGGGGGGATAACATTGTTCTCATCCTTGTAGAAGTGCAAGTTAAGCACAGGAGCCGTGTAAAGTGTGCGCTGGCCGAGTAGAGTCTCAGAGTTTGCAACCTGAGAGAGTTGTTGAAGGACTACTGTTGCAAAGAGAGTGTGCAGAGTCTAAGAATTCAAATACTTGGAAGTATTTGAAGGGTTGCCGCAAGGAGTGCATGTAGGAGTCTTTTTGAAGACTCGAGTTTGTGGTAAAATCTCATAAGAGTTAGTGCCTTGAAGTGTTGGAGGAAGGCATAGTGATGTTGTTTGTAGGTGGACAAGTTTCGTGAAAGAATACCTATTCCATTTTGCAGGAGTCCTCAAGGAGGAATTGGACAGTTGGAATTCTCTGTGGAGAATTCGCGAAGTCCCAAGGGTCGTCAGATCTTGCAGAGGAGAAAGGAGAGTTACGACAAGTGTTTTCTAAAGTGTAAAGCTTAGAAGAAAAAGAGCCGTAGGATCTGAACCAACAGGGGCCGTCAGATCATTCACATAATCTCATTTCGGGGTTTTGTGAGTTGGAGAACCGAAAGCCTTGCAACGAGATTCACGAACTGGCGAAGTGCGAAGTCCCGAAGGGGAAAAAAGATTTAAAGATTGTGGACAGTGGAGAGTGGACAGGTGGTGTACTTTTCGACATGAAGGTCAAGCCTTTGTTGACCATTTCGGGGTTTCGTGGGTTGAAGAACCGAAAGTTTAGCATCAGAATTCACGAAATCGCAAAGTTTGAAATTCTGAAAAGGCAGGAAGTTTTGTTGTGGGCCAACATTGGGAAACGTGTTAGAATTCATCATTTTGGCATATAGGAGGATAAGAAGTCGAGGCTTTTGTCTCAAAACTCCCAAAGTGTCGAGTTGCGATAAGGAGTAACGAGGAGTTCGGGACCTCGGCACTTCGGGTGTCCGGATATAAAGGAGGCAGTGCTTCGGGAAGTGAAGTCGTGAAGTGACGAAGCTGGGCATGAGGGACATGTGGTAGAACCACAAGGTGGGCCCATGTGATAGATAGGCGGACACGCGTTGCCTAGCAAAAGGATTCAACACTCCGTTGACTTCTCACATCTCGGGAATTCGTGAGATAAGAGCATGGGGGCTCGATGTTGAAACTTGCGAAGTAGTGAGTAGCGAGAGGTGCTAGTGTTAATTCTACATGGTGGTCACGTGTGGAGGGCACTGACAAGGGAAGGAACCATACTTGTATCGACATTTTGGGTATCGCGAGATTGGGAAGGAATATTTAGGAGTTTAGAGATTGGGAAGGAATATTTTGGGTATCGCGAGTGGCGAGTTGTGATAAGAGCCTTCTGGGTTAGGCCTTGGTCATAGCACTCTGGTCACACGGAGAAGTGGAGCTCGCACCTAGTGTTGTTCGTGCAGGGGAGCTTCCGAAAGGACCTGTGGATCGATTAAATTAAGATTCCAGCACAGAATCGAAAGAGTCGATTTGGCTCAAAGGAGACAAAGAATGATCCTGTGAGCGGACTTCGGCCTGAGGGTTGGGGAGGTCTGCATCAAGATTCATCTTTGACCAATGGATGCAATTTTGAACTGACAAGACCTTCTATATAACAAGTAACAAATTCATCAAACACATGAGAATATTGTTGTAATTTCTTGTCAATTTGTTTAAGTGAATCAATGTGATTTGGCATCAACACACATTCCTTTGCTTCAATGATGATCTTAGCATTTTATTTCAACAATTTAAATGAAGAAAATCATAAAGGTAAATAATTTCCTTCAATTGTTTAAGTACTTTCTTCTTTGTAACTGTGATATGTAGGCTGATTGCTCTCATTACACTGTTGAAAAGGAACATTTTCTAATAGAGAACATGCAATTGGTTGTTCTAGAAATTCAACATCATAATCATCATCATATTCATCATATGCAGACAAATTAGAAACATCTGCAATGTCATCTAACAAGAAAAATCTTGGGATATCAACCTGTTCCTCAACAAGTTGATTTGCAAACTCATTTTCTTGACTGTCTACAAATGAATATATGAAACAATCAACTCCATGATTATCATGGGGTGGATCAGAAGCTACATAAGTGTCCTCTCTTTCAATAAGTGGAATATAATCCTTTGCAAAATCATTAGCATTTAAAACTTCAAGAGGACCTATGATATTATCAATTTTATACTCAAGATTCCAATCAATTGTTTTCTGTTCATATTCACTTTCATGTCTTGAAGCATCCAACCCCTCAGTTCGAATATGTTCACATTCTTGGATATTGTGTTGAATCTCCTGAGCATCATTAAATATTTGATGTAAGGTCTTAGGTCTTCTTTCCATCAGGAGGAAAGACAAGTCTGGATGAAAAGTAGTGACATATTGGAGCATGGAAGCAGCTTCAGTGTGTTGAATTTCTTTGGGCAAATTGTAATAAATACTGGAAAACCTTCTACTGAATGTAGAAATAGTTTCATTGCTTTTCAATTTCAAGGCATAGAATTCTGTAATTTGTAGATCCTGAGATTTATTCTTTCTCCAAAACTTAAAAAAAACACTCTTCAATTATTCCCATGAGCTAATTGTCTCTGACTTCAAATGTTTAAACCAGTATTTGGTATCTCCTTTCAAGGATTGAAAGAATGCCCTCATACAATCATCGTCATGGTCAATCTCAAACAAATCTATAAAATGCTTAAACTCTTGGATGTGTTTTTCAGCTGTGATGGAATCAAGTTACCCATCAAACATAGGTAGGTACTTATAGTGCTTTGGAGGAAAATCATGAAGGATGTGAGGTAATTTTAAGGGTCTGTATCTAAGTTGAGTCTTAGAGGGTGTTGGATCAAGTACAAGAGGTGAAATATCATCATGGGTTTCATGAGGCTCATCAACTTGGTCATGGTTATCACATGGATCAGATGGGAGATTTTGATCAAAATCATTGATAAACTGAGGAGATATTTGTATAAATTTAAGAGGAGGATATACAATTTCAAGATTATCATGATCATCATTTGCATGCAATAGGCGAAGAAAATTTTGTTTAGCATGTTTAGGAAAGGACAAAAGGTGATTAATAACAAAAAATATTATGTCTTGGAAAAAACTCAACTTTAGGTACTTGTTTTCTCCCATGATGTCCTTTCATACCTTTGTCACAAACTATCATCTTCTAGTGGAGTCTCTAAATCGCATTTGAAGGTTGAGTGGAGTCACCAATAAAATCTTTAGGCTATCGAGTCTTTGGGTAGTGGAGTCGCCATGAAAATTTTGAATTCTAGATTCTCGAAAATGGAGTCGCCAAGTGAATGCTATACAACCTTTGTGTGTCCAAATACTTTTCACCACCAGTACTTAGATCTAAACTTTGTCGTTTCTCTCAGGGAAGATTTCAGCTTCGCTCCCGGCAACGGTGCCAGAATGTTAGCACTTTGTAAATTTTTTTGGTTGATAAAACAAATGACAGAGGTAATTGTTTCAACCAACTTTAGGTTGTATTCTGACCCTTCCAACCAGAGAGGGCTCTTTCGGGCATATAGCTATTTAAAATACTCAAAAAATTTAGCAATGTGCACACATAGGTCAGATTTTTCCATAGGGTAAAATTTAAAAGTGGTAGGATGAAACAGGAGAGCAGGGCCATTGGGAAATGGGGTCAATTCCTGAAAACGTATGAAGATTTATAAGCTATGTATTCCAGAGGGAACAAAGGCAAAATAAACATTATTTTCATCCAAATAAGTAATATGAGATGGTAGAGGAAAATAAAGGAAAGACTACTATCAACAAGAGGTGTCTAATAGAGGGTGAATCTCTTGGTATAACATTATAAGAAGAAACATAAAGTTTGGCTATCGAAAACAGAGCACCACTCATAGGTGAATTCTGAACCAGAAACCAATAAACACATGACACATATAATCAATACGAGAAGGAGCACCCACAAGGTGGGTTCTTTCTTTTCCTAAAGATTATTACTAGCAAAAAAATACATTCATGATTATGAAATACAAGAAAACATATTGAACATCAACACCGTGATGAGTCTCGACTATCTAAGAAAAACTTCTTTGCTTATATTAAAATCCACAAGAAATTACAAAGTTTTCCTGCTACAAGGGCAAGCCCTTCTCCGTCCAATTGAACCATTCATTTATCTTTTTAACAATATATATAGATAAATTACATAAAAGATACAAAACGTATCATCTTCTCCAAGATTCCAAAAATAGATATCAATCACAGAGGGAATAACATACCAAAACTGAACTCCTAATTTCTAGGAAACGTTACAAACATAAAACCGAAACATTGAGATTTTTACCCTGAATGACATCTGTCTACAAAATCATAAGATTCCCTGAACTTGATTTAAGCCTGTCATGAATTTTTCATTTTAGCTTTTCAATTTCTTCCTTTAAAGTGTCAAGCCAACCAGGTTGGTCTTCTTTAGTACCTTCGACGGTTCCATCTTTAGTCTCCTTCTTCTGTAGCTTATTTCCTTTACTCTTTCTAGCTTGCATGTAGTATCTGTCTGCATATCCATTAATGATAAAATCCTTCATAATAGGATTCAATCTGATCTCTTCACTTGATCCTGGTTCATCTGCAGATTTTGTGCAAAATTTTATTGCCAGTAGTTGCACAACATGCCTTTCTTTCTTCTTAATTGATAGTTTTGTCATACTATTTGAATTTCCTAGTTTGTTGAAGGCCGTTGGATCTTTCTTCTCCATTTCGTCTAGTTTTCCAGGAAACACGAGCCTATTTCCCTCAATTGTACAAGAATTGGATGAATGATTCGATTTGCAGCTATCCCGCTCCGGAATAAAACGTCAATTACCCAAAATAGAGTATTTTCTCCCGTGTTTTGACTAACAGTCACAATCGAGTGTTAATCATGGGCTACTGACGAAATTACTTAATCGCGTAGACCGATGGAGAAATACTTGGAAATGCGTCTAAGTATAGGTGAAAAATGAGTGCGACAAAACACATAGGTGTATTCTAGAGTCTATGGAAGCTTGAACGAAAATGCCTTAGACCCACGGTAAAATAGTTAGAAAAGTTTCTAAGTATGGGTGCAAAGTGAGTGCAGTGGAACTTGAGGATGTAATTTCGAGGTCGTGGAAGTTTGAAATGAAGAAGATATATTCCGTAGACTTGTAGTGAATCCATCAAGACAAATTGATGGTCAAGATCAACCTGAGATCTGATCGAACGATGGTTGTATGTTGAAGACCAAGTGCTCTCAATATGATAAATAACAATAGATCGATGACTAAGATCTAATCAAGGGAATATCAGATAAATGTTGTTTATTGTGGTTGCATGGAGTGTTTTGTGGAAAAGGAATGATATCTACAATTGAGATCAAATCAAGGATAGATTGGATGACTGTTGAGTGTTGAGGGTGTGTTGTATGTTTTGATGGGTAGAGAATGGATCAACAACCACGATTGGTTCGAGGGACCAATCAAATGACTCATGAGTGTTGAATTCTAAAATGAGGTTTGAAATTAGATTGCACACGAAACCAAAGGGGGTCTATGTTAGTTTCTAATGAATGTCGCAGCTTAGTTTGAGGACATATGAAGCCAAATTCATAGACATACTTTTGTATGTGGATAGATTCATTGAAGTATGAAATGTATAAATCGTAATTCCATGATTGTTTTATGATGTGGGTGGTGAAGTGGAAGTGAGTGTGGATCATGGGAGGAGAAACTCTGAGGTTCTAAGGTATGAGGAAGTCAAATAATGAAAGAAAGATAATGAAATTATATAAGGGTGGCTGGGAGGTGCAAGGAAGAATAAATTTGTGAAGCTATGCATATTGTGAACTATGAAAACAAAGATAGAACAACAAACTTGTATAGGTGAAGTCTTGGAGGAAAGATATAATCTAGTAGTATTGATAGCTTCAAGAGATTGATGTTTCTCGTAAAATTGGTATTTAGAAGAAGGGATGAGTTGGTGCTCAACTAAGGGAGATTGGTGTCTCCTATAGGTGGTTTCCTATGATTTTAGTAGCTATCGATTGGTTCCTACAGGGAGATCTGAGTTGGTTCTTAGTTGAGGAGATTGGTGTCTCCTATAGGTTGGTGCCTCTGAACATTATTGTTGAGTCGGTGGTCAGGAGAGGAGATTGGTGTCTCATGTAGGTTGGTGCCTACAAACATTGTAATATAAATTTGGTGCCTACAAGAATTTGGTGCCGAAATTACCCCACCCCCCCCTCTTAGTATAAGTAAGTGTGCCAACAAAAATAAAATAGACAATCAAACCCACTAGGATATTCTTGTCAGGACAACATTTCTTCATTTCTTCAACACTTTCTTCTTCTTCTAACTTCCCTATTGTACAAATGGTAGTATTTTCAAACTGATAGGAGTTAACTAGCTTAAATAATTAGTCCTATTGCAAAAAATATATATTCAAAGATATCCTATAATGAAATATAAGGAACAACCAATAAAACAAAAGTCTCCCTATTACAAGCCCTTTTGCATCTATTGGTCGTAGATCTGGACAATGTGTTTGAAATAAATTTGGGGCCTAATAACAAAATCCTTCAAATAGATAAACATTTTACCAATGTTAGAATGCCTCAACTTCAATAAAGCACAATGACATTGAACAAATAAACTTGTATTTTGGCCATTTGAAAAAATTGGGATCTTCTCCAACATGATACAACATGGTCCCCCCTCATGTTTCTCCCATGAATTCCAATATCTATTTCTAGAACTTGTATTTTTTTCAAGTCTCAATTCCCCTCTCACACGATATTCAATAGCATCGATCTAGCGATTCCACACTTAAAGACAATATTTTGCTAACAAACCTGATCACAATCCAATATTGGCTTCCCACACATATTTCTCACGTAGACCGAGAGTAAAATGTTCCCTTTGCATGTGGTACTCTATGGTAAACATTATTTTTCCCACCAGATTCTTAGCCATTCTTCAATGTGGCCAACCATGGGAGTAGGCTCTCCTCACTGGAATTTCTCACCACGTCCAATGCCTTTGGTTGTTGTCTCCTCCAATATATTCTCCTACATGCAGGAAAGATAATGCCTTCTCCTCCAATGTGTGTCACAATGTTGCGACTCTCTCTTTTTATGTGGAAGCTCCTTTTAATGCACAAGTGACACATGAAACAATTCCACACACGTGTTCTCCCTCGATTTAAACCCTCTATTCTCTTTGCTCCTTCAACAATGGTTCAACCATTCAT
>JASDQU010686077.1:0-12186 GCA_032191745.1 Picea mariana | reverse complement strand
TCTCTTTTCTCCTTCAACAATGGTTCAACCATTCATATCTAAAACCATCAACTTTCTCTTAACACAGTCGAACTGGAGAAAACCCTCATGTATGATACCAATTTGAAATATTGGAGGAAGAGAACAACTATGCTTGTATGGAATTACAATCACACACATGAAATATAAAGATACTTAGATGAGAGCTACAACATTGAAACTTGAATGCATACTCCATTGAACCACACACACATATAACACATAGAGGAAGGATCCGGATATCCTTTAGGAAATATATAGAGATATTCCAAGAAATATCTGATATGAAACTCTATGAAAAAGTTTACATAGTCTACTTTCTAGAATGTATTTAACCTACTTCATTAAACATGATGGGAATAATTAAATTTCAACATGAAGTTGGCTAAGTATAATCATTGCATCTCCAAAACCATGAATCAAGCTAAAGCCCAGTTCTAATGCTTTGACGTTATCTCTTAATTTATGGAGAAAATCTATGATTTGAAAATTTTCATATGGAATAAAGATATAAGGGAGGCCTTTTTTTATGTAGTCTAAATTTTCTACAATTTTACCCTTTTCTGAGCAAATTTATTGACGTTTTTGTCCAAAATCTAGCAAGAAATTTAGAAAAATAGTTGGAATTGCATATTTCAATCGTTCAAATTGCATATAACAAGTTCCATGGTGTTTTTGAGGGCTTTAAATTTATTTATGCATTCAAAAAAACAATTTGAGCACTGTAAAATTGTGATTTGGCCAACATTCAGTTTGCCAGATTAGAGTGATAGTTGTTGAAAAAAGTCTAAAACATAGAAAGTTTAGACTACTTCTTTTTAACTTTTGTGTGTGTTGTATTATACACTCCACTGCTTATGATATATGACTAGACAAGCATACAAAGTGCATAGTCAAAATTGTCTATTTTTTGGCCTTTTCCGGGCATATTTTCTGATCAGTTTTTCCCAAAATTTGGTTAGAAATGGTTGGAACTACATATTTTACTAGTTGAGTATGTATAATATGAGTGCCCCAGGGTTTTTTTGAGGTGCTAAATCTATTTATGCATTCAAAAATGCAATTTAAACAATAGAACATGGTGATTTCACCAAGATTTTTGTTGTCGGATTTCAGTAAAAAAAATCAAAAGGTAGAACATTAAGACAATGCCCATACAAAGAAATGAAAATATGGTCTGAGAAAGCAAAGAAATGAAAATATGGTCTATTGAGAAAGCGTAGAATTGAAAGCATGTAGAATTTTTTTTGAGTTTAAATATGTATTTGAAAAGTAGACATAATGATGGCATTGAACATCCAACCATTTTAGTTACACGTTGCAAATTCTAGTATGCAAAGGAGGGTTATATTTGAGAGTTATAAGATCACTTTGAAGTTTGAAGGATTTGTCACTACTAGACTAACACATGAAATAACATATTTTCCCATGTAAAATTCATCAGAATACATCTCCACACTTTAATGTAAATATTCGATGTGTTTGTCCTTTATGCAATCGACACAATGTTTACTTTCTTCAATTTTAGTCAGTCATCCAAAGATAGAGTAATATCCTAGTTTAAAGTTAGAATCTATCATCTGACAGAGTTATTTAATAATCATTATGCAACAAGATCTAACACTGTACCAACTTACCAAGTAATTATGGAAATGGAATAAGTTAAAGGGTTTTGGTGTTAATTAATGAAGTAAGTGAGCGTGAAGGGTGAAATTAAACGAGGTTGAATGGAGACTAAGGGATTTTGGCTTTGCTATACATACTAGAAAATGTGTTGCACCATTCCCACTCGTTCAATTTTAATCACCTTAACCAATGGATTCCCAAGTGCATGCAAATTATACTGTTGTCATCGGTTGTTATCCCTCAGTAGATACCTCAGCCTTGATCATTTAGTACATCAATTCCACATAACACCTTACTAGCTAGTTTCCTTTTCTCTCTACAAATGGTTGCCTCAAATTCTAACAAATTTCTCTTGTTGGGCAAAGGGGAACGTACTTTTGGTGAGTATGCTTTGTCTATAATCAATGTTGAAAACTTGAGTTCTTAATTTTTGCATATTTTTTGTGTATTGTTTTGGTAGTTTTCTATTCTAAAAAATTGTATGGTCAAAATTTAGAGAAAATGAAAAATTGTGATGGTAAAATTCACATATAACAACACATTAGAATTGGAAAATCATACATTTAATTAAAACATAAAGTGATAAGCATGAAAAAAAAGTGATCGTCATCTAATTTTCATTTGACAGTCAAAGAAAATTTGAAATTCTAGACCTTCTACCAAGTACATTGGAGAAAAACACTACAAATTATCCAACTAGCTTTAAAGTCTAAAACCATGAATCTAGATAAGTCCTAGCTCTAGCACTCTGATGTTATGTCTTGATTTATGGTTAAAATCTATGATTTGACAAATCTCATATGGACTAAAGACATAAGGGAAGCCTTTTTTTTACGTTTTGCATTGGTTCTACTGTATACTCCAAAGCCTATGCTCTATGACTCGACAAGCATACAAAGAAATGAGAAGATGGTATACCAAGGAAAACATTATCAACCATGCACTATGCCAATCATTAGCTAGTGCAGGTGTATACGTTCACAAGTACTTGGTCCATCCCTGCATGTGATAATATTACAATGTCATTATAGAGAACTAATTTTTGTGTTTTCATCTCTCGACGATTATAGTATCCACTTCGTAAATAAACAAAGCCTCCATCCAGTGTTGTTGTCCTCTAAATATTATCCCACATCTCACTAACCACCATCATCTCATCCCATACCATTCATGAATCCGCACATCATGCATTGAAATTTAAATTTCAAATTTAGTGGATGGGCATACTTCATTTGAAATCTTCCTTGAAGGAGAAAATGATAATGGGTTACCAAAGCAGAGAAGAAAGACAATATCTCTAGGCCTTGAGCACTATGAGCGTAGACACCATGCAAATGGTAAGAGTGGGTGTGAAGATGGAGGCTACGAAGAGGAAACATTTTCTTCCATCCTGCATATTAGAATGTCTATATTCTTAATTTTGCAGCAGTTCGTGTGATTTGCTCGAATCGGGGTTCATTTCGAAAGAGCCATCAAATTGTATCTCAATTCTGGTAGTAGTTTGGGCACCAAAAGCACAAATCCCCTTATGGTATTTCTCTCATTTCCCTAAAGGTGGCTCTGAATACATATCTTCAGTTAGTTTATCAAATGCACCGACCTACCCCTTCTTTTTTCCATTTTGATAATATATTTTTCACATAATTTCTTATATCTGTTATCATTCTTTATCTAGCCAAGATTCACACTTGGACCAATTTTTTTTCTAGTTGGCTCAAAGTAGACAACTTTAGTGTGCCAACTATATCCACGCCAAATCATACTGAAGGATATGCTCCATCCAATGTCTCAAAATTAATGGGGCTTTCCATTTTCAACAGACTTGTTTCAACAAAAACAAGACTTGTGAACCAAGTATTTGATAACACGTAAACATTGTCCCTTGAATTCTCTAAACAAATTTCTCTCTTTTGATAAATACAACTTGCATGTTTCAATGGTCTTGCTTCAATGATTTTAAACTATCAGTAATATTTTTTATTTCAGTCAGTATAAGTTTGAAGGCAGATGCATATTTTAAACTATTAGTAATATTTTTTATTTCAGTCAGTATAAGTTTGGAGGCAGATGTATTATCACTGTGGATATATATATATATATATATATATATATATATATTTGTTGCAATTTTCTTTTAATTGATAACAAATGGTATGGTGCAATAAAAACCTAGATCAAATATGTGTGGAGGGTCCATAAATACTAATAAGGAAAAAATTATTTGAATGATTTTTTATATTATAGAAAACAACATTATTGATAATGGGTATTTAATAGTTTTCACTTGAATGTAATGTCATATTCATTTCGAAGGGACATTGGTAAGATTGAGAATGCTATTCAAGGTTATGGAGGATTCAAATATATTTATAAAAAAGATATTTCAATTTTTTTTAATATTTTAGAAAATAATATTATGAATAGGGTATTCAATAGGTTTTTACTTACCTGTGTTATTGATGTTTACACGATATAATTTAGTTAATGCCACATTTTTCTGTAGGAGATATATTTAATATTAAAAGTGTTATACAAAACATTTTACATATTTAAATATAAAATTAAAAAAAATAATAATATTAAAGATATTGTTCAAATTTTCAAATAGATTCATTATATGGATAAAATTAGTTGTAGGTAACGTTCAAGCACATAGATAAGAGTTAGTTTTCAAAAGGCTGTGCAATGTATATGTGAAATTAATTGTATCTTAATGCCAGCAATAAAAATATTAACACTCAATTTATTAATTTTTAATTACATCTCTGAGAGTCTATCATTTGTTAATGTTACCATTTCACAAGGTTGCTTGTATATGTTTACTAGTAATTTTTGCATTGAATTTAAATAAACTTTGAATTATATAACTTGAATGGTAATATTTCCAAAACTATATTAGAAAGTGTGATCCTGATTTAAAAAGTAATGTGTTGTTAATATGAGAATTGTTGGAAAAACAAATAATAACCAAGTTTCACCATCATAAAACTTGTAAAAGGGTGGAGAATTAAAGTATATAAAACTTCTAAAAAAGAGTGGGGAATTAGAGTATAGATCAAACAACATGGTTTTTCCTTAATCACTAATAATCAAGAATCTAAATTTCAAAACTTGGTTGAGATATATTTTGAGCTCAAGGATTTTAGGGTAAGTGCAAAGATGTAAAGACACCAAGCTTTGTATTCATATTTTCTTTATATATCTAGTGCATAGTTCAATTTATTATCTTTTAAAGTTTCTAATTTTAGATTTGGTACCAATATGTATATTTTGTCACATACACTACATAATGTAACATTACATTAAAAAATTAAAAAAAATTGCAAGTTAGCTCAATTACACTTTGAATGAACAATGACACGTGTGTGTGTAAATAAAATAATATTAATTATCCAACCAAAATATACATGTACTTTGTGTGGAGGGTGAAGTTGTCTAAGGAGCAGTCAAGGAACACATAAGGAGATGCTTATAGTCTACATGTAATTTTTGTTTTTACAATTTCAACCTAGATTGATATTAATATAATGCCCATGATTATAATTTCCCATATTAAAATGAATCACTATGTCTCTACAACTAGTGAGCTCCCTATTATTGTATATCGAGATTAATACCTAGAAATTATTGTACTCGATAACAATCTCAAGTTGTACTATATTGTCACACTTCAACAAAAGTGTCCCCACACAATACTAGTCGAAACCTAAACATCTACAACATTGTTTGTAGTCATATTTCTATGTGTTATTTTCTTCATAATTTTAAGAACTTGTTCAGTGCAATAAATGTTAAAGTATGGGTGGACAAGACAATAAATATCCAATATAAACAATGCATAATTGAGAGGAGGGTTACGCATACCACTCATAAAATCATATGATGTGCCTATGACATAGGGATATTTGTGGTAATGTTATTTATATTATAGTGAAACACTTCAACAGAAGCATCCCTCCACAATATCAGTTGACATCTGCAACATTGTTTGTAGTCATAGTTTTGTGTGTTATTTTCTTTGTAATTTTAAGAACTTAGGTTTCGAGGCAATCAATGTTCAAGCATGGATAGAGAAGAAAATAAAAAACCTATATAAACAATTAATAATTGAGAGGAGGGTTAATTATATCACTCATAAAATCAACACTTAGGGATCTTCGTGGTAATGTTATTTATAATGTACTGCAACACTTCAATAAAAGCCCCCCACCCTATAATACCAGTCGAAACCTAAACATGTGCAACAATATTTGCAGTCATAGCTTTGTGTGTTCTTTTATTTGTAATTTTAAGAACTTAGGATTCAACACAGTAAATGTTCAAATATGGATATACAAGAAACAAGCCATGCTTGAAACATAGTGGGTGCATTTTTAATTTTTCAATGTAAAGTATAAGAACCACCATAAACAAATAATATGAAGATAAATTATCTCGAAGCATCCAAATCCTCCCACCTAAACCAATTGTTGTAAACACTATAAACAATAAACACTGTATTCGTTTTTTCCATCTTTGGTTAGAGCTCACTGTAACGTGAATAGAAGTTCACAATATTCATAAAACCCTAGATTTTTTTTTTTAAATGCATAAAAGATTGTGAAATTATGTTTGACAATAAGTGATAGACTATATGATGAATTTTATCCCATGCAATCAACCAAATTAGTAACGTCTCCATCCTACAATAAGTTGCAAGCCTGAAGAAAGCCTTAACGAATGGGACAATGGCTATAAAATCCCTTATGAATGTAGTTTATAGTACATCGTATATTGTGAGTCATCTCATTTAAATGGAATTTTTTCAAATAATATCTCTACCATTGTGATAAATAATCTTTAACTCGTAAAATCAACATGCATTGATCAATTTCGTCCATGACGTCTAGACCATATTAAAAATTAGTGAGCATTATTGACTAAGCTCTTTTATTAAGAAACTTTTACATCATTATATGGAAATGAAGCATTTCATTGAACTAATTTAACATATGGATGAAATGTTATTGGTTGAAGTTGTTTGTTCAAAACCTTAAAGTTGGCATTGTGTAGTTTTCTTTCACTTAACTTATGCTCTTCATGTCCCATATATTAGTTGTAGCTAACCAACATAAATGTGTAGGTTTCAATATCTGAAAGTAGTAATCCATGTTTTTTTCAAATTTTTGTCACATGAGGCTACTACCCACAGGTTGGATTAATATAATTGGGATTAAAAATTGTAAAAAATTCCATATAGATATTACAACTTAGGTTTGTTCAAGTCACATGTATCTATTCTAACATTTATGATGAAGTCTAAATTTTAGTAATTTTAATTTTAAAATGAAAAATTATTTTATTATAATAGCTAGGTTGAAGAAAAACATAAACATTGTTAAAATAACCATCTTATATCCATCTTAACCCTAGATTTATCAAGCACCGAGAGGAATCAAATCTCTTTAGGTGTAAACCTTTATTCAATAAATATAAATGTTCAAGTATGGATATACAAGAAACAAGCCATGCTAAAGGGACCACTTCTACGTGGAATCATGGAAGTGGGCTTCCATATATGCACACACTTTACATAAGTGGGCTTCAATGTATGAAAACACTTTACATAAGTGGGATTTCGTATATCTGCCAGACTTTTGTAAATCTGAAAAATACAAAATTTCTTCTTTATATGCACATTCAATGAAGATAGCTTATCTATATGCACCAAGTTTCCGTATATGCACATATACGAAATCCAGCTTCTGTAAATGGGTATATACATAATCTTGGTGCATATGCAGAAGTGGGATTCCATAAATGCATATTTACAGAAGAAACCTTCTATATCAGTATTGGGATTTTGTATATTCACATATATGGAATCCAACATTCATATATGCACATATATGGAATCCAACGTCATATATGCACATATACAAAATCCAAAATCCATATATCTGCATATACATAAGCCAATGTCCATATATGCACATTTATAGAGGTGCATTTATGGAAATTAGTTTCCATATATGTGCTAGGATTCTGTATATTCACATATACAGAATAACTTTACTATATGTGCATATACAAAACCCTGCCACATATACGAAATGCAACTTCCATAAATATGCATTTATGGAAGAAACCTTCCATAAATGTACATTTATGGAAGCAACCTTCCATATATGTGTCAGGATTTTGTTAGTATGCATATATTGATGCACCTCTATATATGCACATATACAAAAGCAGGCTTTTGTCTATGCACATTTATGGGAGCACTTCCGTATATGCACTCAGCTTCTATATATTCACATATACAAAAGTTCTTCTGTAAATGCACATATACATAAGTTCTTCCATATATGCACATGTATGGAAAAGAATTCCATATATGTGCATATATGGAAGCCTACTTCTGTAAATGCGCATTTATAGAAGGCTCATCCTTCCTTATATGTGCCAGGCTTCTAAAACTGGGAATTTATAGAAGCATGCTTCCATAATGCATGTGCATATATGAAAGAACTTCTATATATGTGCTCTTTTGTAAATGTGCATTTATAGAAGACCGCTTCCCTAACGTGTTCTTCCATAAATTTGCATATATAGAATCTTGCTAAAGTACATGCACACTTTCATATATGCGTGCTTTTGTATATGCACATATACAGAAGCAATATGATGATATATAGAAGTTCTTCCGTCTATGTGTATCTGGTTCCATATATGTGTATTTGCTTCCATATATGTAGATATATGGAAGTGCTTCCATATATGCACATTTACGGAAGCCTGACACATATATAAAAACCTTTTTCCGAAAATGTGCATATATGAAATTTGGCCTCTTTAAATACATATATGAAAGAACTTTTGTATATGCACATTTAAGGAAGCGCTTTTGTAAATGCATGTATACAAAATCACTTCCATCTATGTTCATTTAGGGAAGCCAACTTTGATATATGTGCATTTATGGAAGCGCTTCCGTATATGCACATATATGAAAACACTTATGTATATGCACATTTATGGAAGATGACTTCCATATATGTGCATATATAGAAGCTTGTTTTCATACATGTGCATATACTGAAGTCAGATTTTGTAAATGAACATATACATAAGTGATTTTTATATGCACATTTAAAGAAGTGTTTTTGTAAATGTGCATATACGAAACCTTGTTTATGTAAATGCACATTTATGGAAGAACTTCCTTAAATGAGAATATACAGAAGTGCTTCTGTATATGTGCATTTACAAAAGATGGATTTTGTATATATGCATATACAAAATTCTTCTTTTGTATATGTGCATTTATGGAAGTCATCTTCCCTAAATGCATGTATATGGAAGTCAGCTTTCGTAAATGTGCATATATAATTCTGCATATATGGGAAGGATTAATGCACATTTGTGGTTTTGTATATGCACTAGGCTCTCATATATGTGCATATATGGAAGTGTTTCAGTATATGTGCATACATAGAAGATGACTTTGGTATATGCGTATATACATATGAAAAATTTCATATATCTACATTTATGGAATCCAACTTTCGTATATGTGCTAGGCTTCTCTAAATGCACATATATGAAATCACTTCCATATATGCACATATAAGGAATCTTGACACATATACCATAAATGCACATATATGAAAGTGCTTCCATAAATGCACATATATGGAAACATGCTTCCATAAATGCATTGCTTCTGTATATGTACATATATGGAAGCAATGTATATACAAAAGAAATATTTCATATATGTGCATTGGTGGAATTTGTTTCATATATGCACCAGGATTCTATATATGTGCATGTATGGAAGTTCTTTCATATATGTGCATTTATAGCATATACAAAATCCTAGTGCATATATGGAAGACTTCTTCTATAAGTGTGCATTTATGAAATCCCGCTTCCATACATGTGTCAGGATTCCATATATGCACATTTATGAAATCCAAATTTTGTATATGTGCATATACATAATCCTAAAACATATACGGAAGCCAGCTTCCATATATGCATATTTACAAAAGTAGGCTTCCGTATATGCGCTAGGCTTCCATATGCATATATATGGAATCACTTCTATATATGCACATATATGGAAGTTGACATCCGTATATGCATCAGGGTTCCATAAATGCACATATATGGAAGCTTTCTTCTGTATATGTGCATTTACGGGAATTACAAAAGCTAACTTACATAAATGCACATTTATGGAAGCTTTCTTCTGTATATGTGCTTTTACGGGCATTACAAAAACTAACTTACATAAATGCACATTTATGGAAGAACTTTTGTATATGCACGTGCATTTCAAAAGCGAGCTTTCGTAAATGTGTATTTATGGAAGCACTTCTAGATATGCGCATTTATGGAAGCATTTTTGTATATGCGCATTTATGGAAGCAATATGTGGATATATGGAAGTTGTCTCTTGTAAATGCACATTTATAGAAGCGATCCCATATATGCACATTTACGGAATTTGTCTTCTTTATATACACATATGTGGAAATTCTTCCATATATGTGCATTTAGGGAAGTAGATTTCCACATATGTGGATTTACAGAAGCCTATTTTTGTAATGCACACACATATACATAAGTTCTCCCGTATATTTGTGCTTCCATAAATATGCCTTTATGGAAGCATGCTTCTATAATGCACATTTACAAAAGAAAGCTTTCATATATGCACATATATAGAAGCAAGATTTTGTATATGCACATATATGGAAGCAATTTCCATATACGTGCATGCAATACAGAAGAACACATTTACAAAAGCAATATTTTATATATGCTCATAAAAAAAAGTGTTATAGTATATGTACATATACAAAATTAGGCTTCAACATATGTGTGCTTCTATAATGTACACACATATATGGAAGCCCACTTTTGTAAAGTGCATGCATATTCGGAAGCCCGCTTCTTTGAGTCCAAATAGAAGTGATCCCTCACTCTATTGATCTTTGTAGTCTTGGATTCCATCTCTAATTTCCATCTTTTTGTTCAATGTTTGAGCACAAGGTTACATGAAGCCTTAATATCTCCTTTGAGCATCTTCAGAGAAAAAACTTAACCTTGAGGACATCTCCCACGGTGCTAGGGTAGCGACCTCAGTGGTCCATCCTTGGAATGAATATTGAGAGTAGGCAAGAATCCCATCCCCAAATTTGTCTCAAGAAGGACTCCATGAGACAAAGAGAGATGGTTTTCCAGAAATAGAACCCCAACAACATAGCAACATGACCATCTGCACCTAGGAAAAATTTATGGTTAAAATGTAAGGAAATCACACCAAATATTTCATTGAAGATAGGTAATTATGGTTCAAGAATTGACCCTTTCATTACAATAATACATTGGGCCCGAGTTTTGATACTTTAGTGACGAATTTGAGTCACAGAAATGACACACATTTGATGAAGTCTTCAATCTATTTTCATAAAAAATCAGACGTCAAACAATCAACAAACTATGTTTCGTTCATAATTTTGATAGTTATCAACTTCAAAGTTCTAAAAATTTCCATCATAGGTATGTTGGAATTACATCAACAGTATGACGATCATCTTCAATGAAGGTCTATAGGAAGTCCATCGAAAGTATATCGGAGGTTCGTCGGAACTTCCGATGGACTTCCATCAAACTAATCGACAATTTATCGGTGATTTGTCTTTATCTTTGACAAAATGTTTCATTTCTTTTCATCAGTAGTATGATAAAAAAAATTGTTTTCCCTCCAATGAAAAATCTATAGCCTTAATTGTAAAACCAATGATGTTTCCATGAAATTAAAAAAAAAATAATGCCAAAATTATTAGGCCCATAACCATTAACAACAACCATTTGAACCAAATGAACATTGGCGATAACAATAGCAAGTAAAAGAAACAAAAATTTCAAGGCCATGAGGAAAAAATATAGACTACAGTTTACAACTTTGACTGTAGCAATTGGAAGACTACTCACAAATAATTGGGTGCCATGAATAATTCTACAATTTACAATACCCTAATTTTGGCATAAATAGATAAGGCATATCTAAAAGGATATATCTACAAAGGATTCAATGTGCAAATTAAAAAAATACTCTTCATGATAAATGCTTGAATATGAGCAATAAGAATGACAACTCCATTCCATATAAAATTACAAAAACTTAAAAATATGATGCATAGGAAGAGGTAAAAGAGATAAACATTGGGATGCATGATGTGATTTGATATTGAATCTAGATCTCTTTAGAAGTAATTTCACTATTGACTCAAATATTAGGAAGATCAATTCCAAATAAGCATGTCAACAAGAAATCAGATAGTAAGGGTAGGAAATTCACAAATGATCCATTGCTTCTTTGGTAGTTGGATGATACATAGGATTAATCAGGACTAGGTATCCAACAAAATGAACAAAAATAGGGTATGTTGTTGGAAGGCGATGACTTAGTGATGTTTTTTTGGGAAGAATATATTCCAATTGCTCATTTTCCTGAAAATATAACCAGAAGAGTTAAAATATTAAATG
>JASDQU010686076.1:23022-42209 GCA_032191745.1 Picea mariana | reverse complement strand
GTCTGGGACGGAAGGATTCGAACCTCCGAATAACAGGATCAAAACCTGCTGCCTTACCGCTTGGCCACGCCCCATTCCCATCCTATTTCCCTATTCATATGCTAATGAATACTTATATTCAATTTTTTGTCAACTCATTAGGATCCAAGATTCATTAGATAAGATCCTAATTGGGATGGAAAATTTTGTGGATATTTTACTCTTGCTTGACACTTGGTCTTAGGCTGAGAGCCTTGAGTCCCACAAAATTTTACTCTTGTTGGAATCTTGGTCTTGGGCCTAGACCCTTGGGTCCCATAACTTTTACTACTGGACTCTTGGTCTTAAGCCGAGAGACTTGGATTGTTAACATGTTTCCTTACATCGAGGAAGACTAGCTCTTAGCCAATCAGAAGAAATTTTAGGTCTTACTCCAGGACCAAAAAGTGGTTTAAACGTAAATTGTATCTGCAAGAAAGCTAATTCTCCATGTAGTCATAGTCGAGGTTACTTTCCATGGGGTCATGTACTTTCTTAATCCCATACATGAAACCAAATACATGCATGTTAAACTAGGGGTTGGGAAAGAAGGTTCCCTCCATGAGCAATTTGGTTTGACCAAAATTTACCAATTGAGTTCCTACTTCTTCTAGCATTTTGCTTCATTGATCTTCGTCCTTTCCTCGTTTCTTCCTTTCCTAGTTTTTGATGTTTACCACTATTTTTTTTATACCTAATAAATGTTGTTGCACTGGCACTTGACTTATATTGTCATCTTGCTATTCCCCCTAATCAACTCTTATTGTAGATATTGAATTTGTTCCTTAGTTAGGTTCTCTAGGTGATCTTTTTCATACATCTCTAGGAGTGGCTAGACATCTAGCTTAACTATATCCACATCCTTCCCTTGTTCTTCAATGTCCTCTTCCAATTCCTTTTGATCCTCTTCTTCCTCTTGCTTTCCTATTTCTCCCTTCATCTCCTTATCTTTCATCAATGTTTGAGTTTGGGTTACAGTGTCTTTGTTGTGATCTATTATATTTATTTTGTGGTCTATCTATAGTTCCATATTGACACCCCCTTGGGTATCCCTTGTCTCTGACTCAAGGTTGACCTTTACATTGACAAGAATTTACATGGGTGTTGGTTCCTTCTCCTTTTGGTAATTTATGAGAGAATGGAAGTTGTTTATGTTTTTCTAAGTAGTCTTATCAATAGCTTTCTATTATTGTTTCCCCAACTTTCACTTGCTCCATACTTTTTTGAAGCCTTCTTTATCTATTTCTTCCCATGTTTTTTCCACTGGGACTACTACATTTAGAAGGAAATCCCTAAATAGGTGCCCATTCTCATGGAACTTCTGGAAACAAAATTGCACATGCTTGAAATCTAGGGTTTGTATCCATTCCTCATCTTAAAATTTGTTTCAGATCGATATTGGAAATGCTTCCAAAACATTCATGTAAACCAAAATTTGAGCATAGGATGTATACTTACCTTTCTTGGTGACTTTCAATGTTTTAATGAAGTTGACAAGGGTATTGCCAATTCCTTCTTGTGTATGTTCTTCCCAATACTCTTGTGGTAACGAGTACAAGCAATCCACACAGGGACTTGTGTAAATTCTTCCTACTATGGTCTAAGCCTCTTCATCTAGTACCTAAGATGCAAGCCTATTGAATTGATGGGTCCTTATCAAATATCATTTCCTTGTCCTCTATGTTTGTGCAAATCATTATGAAGAATCCTTTAGACCCCAGTTTGAGATCTATATTTCTCTTCGCTTTTCATCTAGTATTCACCCACTTGAYAAAGATTMATTTATATGGTCAACCACCCATGAACTTGTTGATAACTGCATGGCCATTCATATGTTGTATTTAGTCTTCCAATTTTTWTTTTTWTGTTTTTTATGTTACCTCATATCTTGGGYTCTAAGTTGTTTAATGAGGCAACCYYGCTTCTTCCTTTTTTTGTTTTCATTCATAGCCTTGTAACCATTGCACATGTTTTCAAGGACCTTAATAACCACTATGACCATTGTAGCATTAATGGTTATGCAAAATAAAATTATTGGAAACTGTATCTAGAGATGAATCCTAAGATTTGTAAGAGGATCAATCCAAGAATAAGAATCCTCTAATAGAAGTGGGAAGGGAAATATAAAGGATCTCATATTGGATGAAAATAGTGTTTGTGCAACATTGTAGAAGGAGGTGAACCTAATTAGTGTCCTTCACAAAGAGGAGAAGGATATGACAAATTTGTTCCATATCGAGATTTAGATCAAGAAGAACAACGTAAATTCTTTGTTCAATTATGGTTCACAAGTGAATCTAGTTGAAGATGGCCTAGTAAGTAAGGTTGGTTTAGAAATGAATGATCACCCCATCCATACCCTTTGGGTTGGGTTAATAAGGATGTAGACTTAAATGTTATCAAGCAATGCAATATTAGATTTTCCATCAATGCACATTTTATTAATGAAATAGAAGTTGAATTAGTGCTTCTTGATGTTTACAATGTAGTGCTTGGTATCCTCTATATTTATACGAGTAATTTTATCTTGAAGAGAAGAACCATCTATTATTATTTCCTAATCAAGGATGGTATAAAATTTATCATCAATGTACATAAGGGGAAGTATATAATATCTTTGGTTAGTGTACACCTAGATAAAATATTGTTCAACTCAAAGAATAAGTATGTACTTCTTTTCTTGAGACAAAACCATAAAGAAACTAATTATGCAAGTGTAAATGCATCATTTGAAGGATGTATGAAAGAACGTAAGTGCCAATTGGAAGAAATTTTACAAGCATACATAGAAGTATTCCGATATCCATAATGAATGTTGCTCAAGAGGGAAGTAGAGCATGAGATACAATTGTCGTCACATTACTCTCCTTTACCAAATATAAGACTATATATACAGTCCACATTAGATTCAGATGAAGTGAAGAAGTAGTTGTAGGATTGTTGGAGAAAGGATTCATAATACCAAGTACCTCACCATGCAATTTCCTGATCATTTTGGTGCCAAATAAGGATGAGACAAACTTGGCGAATGCACAATGAATATATACCACTAAACAAGATCACTCTCAACAATAAATATCCTTTTCCCTAGATCAATGAATTTTTAGATCAATTGTAACATGCAAATTACTTCACTAAGTTGGATTTGAAATATGGATATCATCGAGTCGGGATCAAGGAAGAAGATACTTGGAAGACTATCTTCAAGATTAAGAAAGGTCTTTATGAGTGGTTAGTAATTCCTTTTGGTTTAAGTAATGCACCAACTACTTTTATGTGTTTAATGAATGATGGGTTGCATCCGTTCATAGATTCATTTGTCATAGTTTATTTGGACAACATTTTGATCTTTAGTTCTACTTGGCAAGCGTATGTGTTGTGAGGTCCCCTTTACCAGGGCCTTCTATAGATCTGGACTAAACTTATGTAATAAGCATATACATTTAATAATAATAATAATAAATTCCCTGCACAATTTTATGTTTATCATTTCCCTGTGAATTTCGATGATTTCTATGATAATTTAATTGATTTAAATTGTATATAACTTAAATTATAATTTCATTATAGGATAATAGCACATCAAATTCCATTTACAACATACACAAATTTAAATTTAACAATGGATAATTAGGGATTAGGATAGTAGAATACCTCTCACTCTAGTTGGTTAAGTCCCTTCCCCCATTTGATCCTACCGAGTTTTCTCATGTCTGTTATCTATTGTCAAATTCCTGAAACTAGATTTTTCCACCCAACCAGCTAGGAAAATCCTCACAAACTCCCTACCTCTAGGAAACCTTGGGTGGTTTCTTGTCTCTTTGTGCCCAAATTCCCAAAATCCCAGGCCCAATATGTCCATAATACCAAGTATAAATCTCAATATCAGTGCAAAATCTCTCGTAACATAGTCTTTCTTCCTTTGTTTTTCTCCCCCTCTCAAAAACCAAAATCTCCCTTCTATTCCCTCTCCACTTCCTTTCTTGACACCCAAGGGAAAAAAATACTAGGAAGGACAAAACTATGATAAAATACTCTCTTGGCACCTCCTCACATTCAATAAGCTAAAATGCTATCAATTTCCTTAAATCAAGCATAAATTATAAAATAACTCTGGGTAGGTCACAAAATCTAAGTTTCATTAAATGTAATCAACTTAATAAATTCAAATTTCATTTTTTCTTCTTCTTTTTAAATATAATAAATCCCTAAATAAAATCTGATCATCTAATGAATTAACATTAAAATACTATAAATTTAATCTCACTACAAACATCAACAAACAACAAACACAAACCATACAAAATAATATTATAATAACTAATATATACACTGTTGGCACAGGTGAGGATCGATGGTTCAACGCTACAAAAATGCACCAACAAAACCCTAACTACCAGCCCTTTTGGAAACACCTGCAAAGCAGATGAAGTCTCACCCGAGGTAGAGGCAGGGGTGGTTGCAGGACTCAGGTGTCTACAAACTTAGTTGGGACACAGATATGTGATTATAATACTTAATAGGGCACTTAGCACTGTCAGTTCGTTATTATTTAACCAATGTCTACTTCGCAGATAAAACAAAGCATCGTAACATTCAACCTGATCTAAGGTATATAATCACTTAGCAAAGGAACTAGATCAGATCTAGCAGATTCAAGCACTAAGCAAGGTCACATATGTCAGATCTAGCATCCAGATTCATCATAAGAACAAAGCATAAATAGATCTATCTATCTATATCAAAGCACTCAGCACATAACACATAAACACATCAGAACATTGCACAGAGAAGAATAACACAATATTTATGTGGTTCACCCCCACCCTGGGGCTACATCCACCAGCTCTTCTTCTTTATTAGCTTCAATCAGTCATCTACATGCACAGAGCCAAAAACCCTTACTCTGCATAGAATAGAAGATCTACACAGCTTGCTAGATCCTTCTTCCTTGCGTTCTAGCACAAAGCCCTCCACAGTCTCTTACAACGACTTGCACTTGGCTCTGCAAGTCTCACATAGTATGCACAAAGACTTACACTTCTTGATCACACAAATCCCACTCTTAGCACTTATCCAACTTGCACAACACTTGTGCACTATTAAACTACTTCTTACATTACCTAGCCTTATATTTATACATACAAAATAGGCCTAAACATGGGTAAACCCATGGGCCGACATCCCACCGTAGAAGCAAAAGCAACCAATATGGGAAAGCCATTCTCGTTACATATTCCCAAATCCCAAAAAGGACCCAAAAAGGGGCCAAGATCCCGCGATCTCTGCTTCATCTTGCACTCCATCTTTGACAGGCTTTCGAAGTCCCAAAATAGGTCAACCTGGCCAAGGATCTCCCAAAACTTGGTTAAGGGCCAACATGCCCCCAACACTCACCTGTGACTCGTCCCCGGTCACTATGGTCTGACTAGTTCTACTTCGATCGCCTCGATCTTGGCTCGAGCTGCTTTGACCTGCTGCTGTGCTACGACCTCCTTTTCAGCGAACTAATGGATGACTGCATCATTAATAGGTCCCTCTAGATGCCATTCTGGTGCAGTGACAACTTAGTCTAGCTCTGCTCCTTGGCCTTCTACCTCTGTAAACAACTGATAGGCCTTATCTTGCACAGGTTGGATTTTCTAAGTTATCTCCATAACTCTGCTCTGTATAGTATGGATTTGTTGCTGTGCAGTGCGTTGATCTTGGGAGCGCTTCATTCGTTCCACAACTGATAGGGACTTCAGCTGCGCCTGTATCTTTTGGTCTTAGTACTTCACCTCTTGGAGCTGTGACTCTAGTGCTCTTAATTATGGACTCTCAGCGAGTCAATCACATGTCAAGGCACTATGATCAGTGAGCTTCTTACATTCCAGGGTAAGAGCCTTGAGCCATTCACCTGCGCTCCTGGCAGTTGCTTCTCTTTGGTCCCTTACATCTTGTGGGGTCTCAGGTACTTTGCGTAGCTCCAAATATGCTATGTGTTGTTGTAGCTACTGGATCACTTCTTCAAGTTTCACTACTTGCTATGGAACTCGCTCTTTGACCTTTACTTCTATGACTATCACAAAGCGAAGTGCTCTGTTGACCATTTCCTTTACTTCGAGTTGCTCCGTGAGAAACTGTTCCTTTTCTTACTGTAGCTGGGATTTTTCTTCGTCAAACTTCACTTGGAGAGCAAGATTTTCTCGTTCTGCAGCACTGCGTTTCTCTACAAGGACTCCCTGTACTTGTGTCAAAGCCTGGGTGGCTTGTGCTGTCTCTTCTTGCGCTTGTCAAAGGTGAGCTTCGATTGTATCGGCTAAGCGATGGAGTTAAGCTGGCTCATCTCCCAATTTTGGCTCTCTCGGTGTCATGGGGACTATGCGGCTGGATTGTAGCGCTTGCTATACCCCTCAGAGTTCAGTCTCGATTTGATCATACATCTCCTCTTGCTTTGCTTCTTGTTTTTATGCTATTTCCAGCGAAGCATCGTTCAGGGCTGCTACGAGGAATTTGAAGTCATCAGAGGTGAGGACGGTCTGCATCTTGGTCATGGTGGCTTTTGAATTTATCCAGGAGGAAGGTTTCGGAGGTGAACCTTTCCTCTTCTTCATGGGATCAACCTCGTCACCCTGCCGCTGTTCGAACTCTTTGTCATTCAACTCTTTACCATCACCTCCTTGCTCTGGTGATATGGCAGCAGTCTTCACAGATGCACTGTCTAAATCCTGAACCTCTTTAGTTTTCTTTTTCCTGCTAGGTCTGGGTGTATCCTGCACAGTTTCTGGGCTGTCGATGTCGGATATCTTCATAGGGTCTGCTGGAATGAGGAGGTCCACCGACCAGTCCTTGGTGATCTCCTCCAAGTTCTCCTCCATTAGCTTATAGTAGGATTGGAGATGTTGCTTGTGTTCGTCAGCGTGTGCTATAATGTAAATAAAGTGTTGATCTGTGATGAAATTCATCAGGGGTGTGAACCGGTGTAGAGTGTTCGGAGTGATGTGAGGCTCAGACTAGATGGCTATATTCAACTAGTTGTAATAGGTATGAAAAACAACATTGGACTACCACTGTTTATTCATATCGCTTGAGTACCATAGTGTACTGAACTTCATGGCCAATGGTTCAAAAGGCTCAATGTCTGGGAAGGTCGCACCTTTCGGCATCTCCCAGGCAATAAAAGCTATCAGGATCAATAGCCAGTTGAAATGAAATTCGTACCCTTGATCCTGGGATTCTCTGCAGTCAAGTTCTAATTGGTTCACCAGGTACTTCGCACCCAGTTCATCTGAAGTCCTTCTGCGCACTTCCCTGCGAGGTCGAGTACAAAAATAGTGACTTGGGTGGGTCGATTTTTTCGTACTAACTTCCTTGCAATCAATTGACAGGTGAGGTGCACTGCACCACTCTGGATAGAGGCTACTTTGTAGCATCGCGTTCCCTTCTCAACATCGCCATAAGTGTCCTTGATCCGCTGTGCTAGAGCGCGATCCATAGCTTTTTCGGGGTAAACTCTTGTGGATCAGGTCCTTTCATACTCAACCCCATGATCCGATTGATCAACATTGGATCAACTGTTATATGGTGGTTTAGCCACAAATAACCTCCATGGTAACAAGACAACAATAGTTTGACACATGCATTCACCTCCTGGTATCGTCCGAAGTGAGGAATCTTCATGACATTGAGTAGGGTGGACTGCGTAAGGTTATGGGTCCACGATTGGGGGATTATCTTCGAATTCTTCCCCTTAGTCTAGGTCAGGTACTTATGTGGGGCAAGCATGTTGTAAACTTTGTGATCTCCGAGGTTGAAGTCACTAAACTTCAATTCCGCAATCTTATCTTGGTCTGCTCGAACTGCGTGGATCCCCTTCGAGAGGTACATAGTGACCAAGGCATACTCAAAATCTATAGGTACGCTGTCTCGATTTATTGTGCCGCTCAGAGGTGGTAGATAGGTGGGTAAGATGGTCAGGATCCATTTAGCATTTGCTAGATCATCCCTGTGCTTGGTTCACTTTTCATCAGATGGTCGGGATGCTCTGGCTCCTCGGGCAGTGGATGGAGAGGCTGACAATCCTCTTGTCGACGATGTTTGTATACCTATAGACATCGACACGACTTTCTCAGTCATGAGTTCGATCAGAACTTCTTCAACAATTTTCTCAGCAATGCTCAACTCGTCCGACATACACGCTCGGGGTTAACAATCTTGGGTTCAGGGGGTAACTCATACATAGTAATGATATAGAGAATAAGAGCGCGATGATCACTGTATAAACTCGACTTAGTCTGCGGGCTCAAATTCTCAATTGGAAAAAGTGTTCTCGGTGCATGGCGCAATGGGATAAATAGGTAACTCAGCGACGGGTATGAAGCCTTCATTAAATTTGTTCTGTCTGTTATGGCACGGTCCCAACGGTCAGATGGTGAGCTGGCTGTCCATAAATGTATTTCTACCCGTTCGGAGTGTTGGTTTAACGGTTATAATGGCCCTAACTACTAGATTGCTTCGCTATGGCAAAGTTCCATGCGTCGTTGTTCTGATATCCCGACGAAGCTCCAATTTTGCAATTCTTCCTTCTACAAGGTTTCCTCTGGAACCTTCTACAATTTGTCGATCTTAGTGCATTTTTTACTTAGCTTTCTAGCCTTCTTCCCAGTGAGTTTCGTCTCGATGTTCCTTTTTCCATTATGATCCTTATTTTCTTTTTGCATAGTTACTTCGCGCTGTTGAGATTCTTTCCTTAGATTCAAGGGTAACCCTTCTTCTTCATTTGGAATAGGTACTTCAATCTTCAGTGGTTCTTCTAGTGTTCTTGCAACTTCGACATCCGTGTTTTTGGTGTTAGATAGCTTTGATCTGTTCTTCTGTTCTTCAATCAAGTGTGTGATCCTTCTAGTCATGAATTCTTTTAAATCTTGCTTCTTCTGTTCTAAAACTTCCTCTTCTTCTTTCCTTCTGGCTTGATCTCTTTCAATCCAAGGTTTTCCTAGTAGCATGGTAAATGGGGCACTGTTCTCATTGAATTTAACAATCTCAAAATCTTCCTCTGTCGAAGCTCTATTGACAGTCATAGGTAGCTTGGCAAGTCTCCCAAAGAGGGTTATCAATTTTCCTTTGAATAATCCTATTCATCCCAATGAGGTAATCATAGCAGGATTTCCTAAAAGTTCCCAAGTTCTTTCTGTCATAATATTCACCTGTGTTTCCTCATCCAGAACATATTCAACGTCGAAGTCTCCTATTCTTGCTTCAAGGCATTCTTTTTCTTTGAAGATCTCTGATAAGTTGACATGTCGGTGGTCATTTAGGGTTTCTTTTATTTACAGTAATATAGTCTCTGATTCTTTCTGGGATTCTGTGATAATATTAGTTTCTGGATCTGCCTTAGGTTTTTCTTGTCTGATGTTCATTCCTTCAAGCTTAGCAATCATTCTAGGACAATCCAATACTTCATGGTCCATAGCTTTACAACAAAGAAAACTAGGTCTTCTCCCAGGGCATTCCTCAGCAAGATGTCCGGGTTTTTTGCAACTGTAACAAAGGGTTAATCCTCTCTTTCGTTTAAATGATCCCCAACTTTTCCTGTACTGCGCACTAGGATCATGGTAGCTAACCTGCAAAAAATTATTTCTAGGATCTTGCATACACTTATTAGTCCAAATATCCTTTCTATGCATAGGTATAACATATTTTTCACTATTCTTATCAGATCTATTCATATCAAACCTTATTTCATCTATAGATACCCTAGTTTTAAAGCTAGGATAGAATATATCAAATATACCTAGATCCATACTTTTGAAACAAAAACTTCCACTAATCTTACTTCTACAGAGCACAAAGCTTTCAGATCTAGAAAATTTTCACTATTCTTACCTTTATTAGAGCACAGAGCTTTCAGATCTTACCTCTTTTAATCAAGAATTATCGCTTTTACCTTTCTTAGGGCACAAAGCTTCTGGATCTTACCTCTTTTCTTCAGATCAAACTTCTTTTCCTTAGCACAGAACTTGCCAAACTAGTAGAGTACTGCACACTAGAGCAATAAATCTACGCACAGAGTTTTCACAATTTTAGATTAGATCTTTGCACAAAGCTTCTTCTTCCTCAGTTCCCAATAATCACAGTTTCAGTCCTAGAAACGTAACCATTTGTTAGCACAGGGGCAGACCCAGGGTTCAACGCTACAACAATGCACCAACAAAACCCTAACTACTGGCCCTTTCGGCAACACCTGTGAAGCAGATAAAGTCTCACCCGAGGTAGAGGCAGGGGTGGTTGCAAGACTTAGGTGTCTGCAACCTTAGCTGGGACACAGATCTGTGATTATAATACTTAATAGGGAACTTAGCACCGTCAGTTCATTATTATTTAACCAACTTCTACTTCGTAGATAAAATAGAGCATCACAACATTCACTCTGATCTAAGGTATATAAGCACTTAACAAAGGAACTAGATCAGATCTAGTAGATTCAAGCACCAAGCAAGGTCATAGATGTCAGATCTATCATCCAGATTCATCATAATCACAAAGAATAAACATATCTATCTATCTATATCAAAGCACTTAGCACATAACACATAAACACATTAGAACATCACACAGAGCAGAATAACACAGTATTTACGTGGTTCACCCCCACCCCAGGGCTACTTCCAACAACTCTTCTTCTTTATTAGCTTCAATCAGTAATCTACATGCACAGAGCCAAAAACCTTTACTCCGCATAGAACAGAAGATCTGTGCAGCTTGATAGATCCTTCTTCCTTGCGTTCCAACACAAATCCCTCCCCAGTCTCTTACAATGACTTGCACTTGGCTCTGCAAGTCTCACACAGTATGCACGAAGCCTTACACTTCTTGATCACACAGATCCCACTCTTAGCACTTAGCCAAGTTGCACAACACTTGCGCACTATTCAACTACTTCTTACATTACCTAGCCTTCTATTTATACATACAAAATAGGCCTAAACATGGGTAAACCCATGGGCCGACATCCCATTCTCGTTACATATTACCAAATCCCAAAAAGGACCCAAAAAGGGGATGGGATCCCGTGATCTCTGCTTCGTCTTGCGCTCCATCTTCGACAGGCTGTCGAAGTCCCAAAATAGGTCAACCTGACCAAGGATCTCCCAAAACTTGGTCAAGGGCCAACATACACTAGTAATACTAGCGTACACATGCACGACATGTATGTGTAGCCAACACATACACAACTCATGCATGTACTAATGATAACAATCATCACATCTAATGCATAATTCTTATATGCTCACAATCAAGTCGATAGTACAATCAATCGTGTAATGCAATGACCAATCATTTATACTAACAAAATAACAATAATTCATTACTCATGACAATTCAAAACAAATGAAACATTTACTTAGATCATCATAATTTAATTAAGCATTTATGGTGCACACAAACCCCTTCTCTCCTAGGGATTATGCGACCTCCCGACCTTGGATCTTCAAACTCTCCAAAGGGTAAAATCATGAAGCTGGGTAACACTTTCGTGACAATCGGGTCTCCAAAATTTATAGCGGCAATTTTTCGGCCGAAAAAGAATTTTTTTGGCCGAAAATTTTCACGTCAAATTTAACGGTGCCCTCAAAATTTGTGTACAATGTTTTTTGGATGAATTATTTTCCTGTGGTAAGCATATTTCGGCCGAAATACTTTTTAGCCGAAACGTTTATTTTTAACGGATTCTGTTAAAAACTAGATTTCAGCCGAAAGAATATTTCGGCCGAAAACCTTAAATGAGAGTGCTTGCAGGAAACTGCAAATTCTCTCCATCTTACTTCATCTTTGGAGGTAGCAGACTCCTACAAATGCTCATAATTTAGTTTGAGAATTGATACCAACATTTTTAAAATTGAATCTACTTTCATTGGGTATAATTTGTTTTCATTTTCATTGTTTTTATCTAATTTTATTTAATTTTATAAAAAAATCACTGCATAATATTTTTAGGTGAGATTATGATTCGGTGAAATGAAAAAACCATATCTCTAAAAATACACAATGGAAAATTATGGAAAAATTATATTCATAATTGTTAAAATGTTTTCGTCAAAAGGGTATTTTTAGATTTTACTTTTAAGTAAAAATTAAGATAGATACAAGTTGTAGAAAAACACGTGTTTAAAATATGCAACGTTTTCAACTTGGTCAACTTCAAAAAATTCTAGAAATTATAATATTCATCCATTATATTCAAAATTATAGTCATAATAAAATAGATTCTCTGTAGATTGTTGCAGTGTATTTCATTTCTTAAAAACATAAGTTTAATAATAGATACATTGTTGTGGAAAACAATAACTCATTATCATTCATTTCATGTTTAACGAACATACTGTTAAACAATTGTCAAATTGACATATCAAATCTTGATAAAAAAAAATTTAAAAATAGTCATTGGAAAGATAACAAAATTATTTACAAGTTTTGTTTTTACTATAAAGTGAAATTCTAAATAAAAAAAATACTTTTGTATGCCGGAAGTTGAAGAACTTGTGAAAATACAGTTTTTTTTGTCATAAAACAAGCAAAAGTGTTACCCAACTTCATGATTTTACCCCAAACCAAACTGGTTCTTCAGGCCTTCAATAGATCCTGAGCAATTTACAGACTCACACAGGTTCCCTTGATGTCGTGTGTAATTTCAGACCACTTACAACTCCGCTCTCTGATGCTTGGCGATAATGAGTTGTGAGTACTATTCTTGCACTAGACTCTTTCTTCGCTATGTGACCATGAGCTATGCCCTCAACCAACCCTTCGCCACTTCGGGCTTCGACAATACTGCAATCTCCTCCTTTGTTTCTTTCTGAAAAAACTTTCTTCGAACTCACGGGTCTCTGCCACGTGTTTCCTTGGATCTGACATTCCAACTATGATTTGGGCTTCACGAATTTGTGAAACTTCACTTGTTCCACTCCTACTTCCTTCGAATCTCTGATACCTAGATTCTCTAATCCATTTCCACGTGTCTCCTTGTAGCCAATGGTTAATATTCACCTCGCAAGTTCATGACTTCAACGATCTCACCTTTCTATGTTTCGAAGTGTCTCGAACTCCGACCTCTGAAATACCTCACGACTGACCTTCGTGCAACTCCTTCTAGATCTGATGGTCTGGAATGATTATGATCCCTCCTAGACATATCTCTCTTTACTGAAATCATAGAAATCTCAAAGGACTCCTTCCTTAGACGATTTCTCATCATTCTCCCTCTTGAGCTTGTTCTCTCTCAGACTCTTGCCTTCTCAGAATACTTCTTTTGACACTTAGTCAAATTTCAGCCTGTGCACGCCTTGTGACAGGTTTTCCTCTGAAGTCCAGCCATTCTGTGGGAAACTTCAACTACTCCTCTTGAGCTTCTGAGTCAGAAGAATTAGTCATGCACTCCTTGCGGATAAAATTTCTCAGGCTATCTCCATAACTTTCTGAGTCAAATGGGCTCTGGCATGCACACTTTGCAGATGCTATGCACTCTTTGCACACATAAGGTTCATGTTATCTCTTCTGAGATTATGAGTTGAAACAATCTCTTTCAATTCAATCCTTGCAGACACTATGCACACTTGCATTCGCTCATAGAAGAGAAACAATTGAACCTTATTTAAAATCTCACAGATTCATACATCTAGCCATGTAAATGCATGCATAAATTCAATAAGAAGAAATAATAGAGAATTGAAAATAAATAGAAAGTCTACCATACACTCATTCAGATGGATGCATCAACACCTTACATTTAGGACAATGATCCCATGTTATATTAATTCAACTGAAATATACATATGTTCATACACTGCTTCGATAACTTCTACGACAACCTATACAATGGATTCAACAACCCATCAACAACTCATCTTTCAATGGCCCATCAACAAATTCTAATGGGAAACAATACAATGCTTTCATACAAGAGATCTCTTCGAGTTCTTCCCTCCAATGAATCTAAAGCTATTTATTGAATTAAAATCTATCAACTACTAATATTTATTACAATAAATATTTGTGACAGACAGATCAGATCGAACACTTCGAATCTGTACTGCACTCAACTACATTAATAGAAAATACATTCTCTGATGTCTTCATGAACCATCCAGATCTATTGCATTTAATATGTTCTTTAATTACAATCTCTTTTCAAAATATTTGCGTGATACGCATTCTTCAAAATTTAAACTTCTTCAAAATGTGCGCTAGTGCACCTAGATGTCCTCCGCTCGTGCTTCGCTGGCGATGCTCCTGCATCATACTCCTCTAGCTGAAAAATTCATGGACTCCTATCCATGAGCTCCTACACTGACCTTCCATGCTTCTGGATATCCGCTTCATTTACCCAACTGACATCTTCTACTAGTCGTCCTTTCCACTTTACCAAATATTCAAAATATGACTTCCTTCTGGTCTTCTTACCAATTCACTGATCTACGATTTTCTCCATCTGCGACTTCTCTGCTAAATGCATTTTCTTTTTCCACTAGATCCCCTCATGATATTCGGATCCTTAGGCTCCATCTTCCCTATAAGGATAAATGTTTGTAATGTTGAATATGGGCGATATACCCACATCTTCTGGCAGCTCTATTTCATAAGCATTCTCACCAAATTTTCTCATGATTTTGCATGGTCCTATCTTTTTCAACTTTAGCTTATTATATGTTCCTCTTGGGAATATTTCTTTCCTAAGATGTGATAGAACTTGATCTCCAACTTCAAATTCAAGTCTCTTCCTGTGTTGATCAGCTCTGTGTTTGTATTCAATCTTGCTCTTCTTCAATTGTTCCTTGATATGATTATGAATTTCCTGCATTTCTGCAGTGAAGTCTTTGGATCCAACACTCCTAAATTTGCTTTTCTCTAGATCTATTAACTCTGACACCCTCCTTGAATTCATTCCATACACTATTTGAAATGGACTCTTTTCGATACTTCTGTTCATTGAGTCATTATATGCAAACTCTACTTGTGCTAGAATATGATCCCACTGGCTATGGTGTTCAGTGACCAAACTCCTCAACAAATCTCCTAAAATTCGATTCACCACCTCAGTCCGTCCATCTATTTGAGGGTGATATGTAGAACTAAAGGATAGTTCTATTCCCAGCTTCTTCCACAATGTTCTCCAAAAATGACGAACAAATTTGGTAACCATGTCTGAAACAATACTCTCGGGCAATCCATGGAGTCTTACAACTTATTTTAAAAACAAGTTAGCAACGTGTGTTGCATCACTAGTTTTCTGGCATGGGATAAAATGTGTCATATTTAAAAATCTATCCACTACCACAAATATGGAATCAATTCCTCTTTGTGTCCTTGGAAATCCCAACAAAAAATCCATGCTTATTGCATCCCAAGGCCTCTCTGGAATAGGCAATGGTTGATACAACCCAGTGTTCTGCTTCTTTCCCTTGGCATACTGACAAATCTTAAATTTGTTCACAAACCTTTTCACCTATTCTCTCATACCTGACCAATAATATGAACCATTCAATTGTGAAAACATTTTTTCATGGCTGAAATGTTTGGCTAGACCTCCACTATGCTTTTCCTTCAGCAAGTTCTCCCTCATCGAACACCTTGATATGCACAACTGGCATCCTTTGAAAAAAAACCCATCCTGAACTAGATATTCGACCCGCTGGCTTCTGTCTCTGAGAAAAGTATTCACACACACTTCATATGCTTCCTTGAAATATGGATCACTATGATACATTTCCTTAAGGTGGTCAAACCCCAAGGTCTTCAGTTGAAATTCCTGCAGAATTAGACATCTCTTGCTCAATGCATCAACAACCTTGTTAGCATTACCAGAAATATGTTTAATGACAAAAGTGAAATTTTTCATAAACTCTATCCACTTGGCATGTCTTTGGTTTAATTTCTCTTGTCTGGTTGTGAATTGTAAATCTTGATTATCGCTATACAAAACAAACTCCTTCGGAACAAGATAGTGCCTCCACTTCTTCAAGGATTGAATTATGGCATATAATTCTTTATCATATGTGGATTATTTTCTCTTAGCATCGTTCAACTTCTCACTGAAATACACAACATGCCTATTATCCTGGCTTAAGACCGCTCCAATTGCAACTCCACTCGCATCACATCTCACCTGAAATGTCTTTCCGAAATCTGGCAATACCAGAATTAGTTGTTCCACTATCTTCTCCTTCAATATGTTGAAGCTCTTCTCAGCCTCTTCTGTCCATTTGAAAGACTTATGTCTTTTCTTCACTGTATACATCATTTGTGCACCAATCTCACTAAAATTTCTGATGAACTTTTGGTAAAAACTTGCTAATCCATGGAAGCTTCTTACCTCAAATATACTCCTTGGCGACGACCATTCTCTGATTTCTTTCACCTTCTCGGGATCCATCTTCAATTCATTCTAAGAGATCACAAAACCAAAATAAATGAGCTCTGTCTTCATTAAAAAGGACTTCCTTAAATTGATCAACAACTTCTCCCACTGTAACTTCTTCATCATTAGTGTTAAGTGCCTCAGATGCTCCTCTTCAGTTTTACTAAAGACCAGTATACCATCCAGATATACGATCACAAACTTGCAAATAAAATATTTCAATACTTCATTCATCAGCCTCATAAAAGTACTCAGGGCATTTGTTAAGCCAAATGACATAACAAGCCATTCATACAATCCCTCATTTGTTTTAAAGGTTGTTTTCTACTCATCACCTTCTCTCATCCTTATCTGGTGATATCCACTTTTAAAATCTGTTTTTGAAAAATAGTTTTCTCCACTTAAACAATCCATCAAGTCATCCATCCTCGGTAATGGAAATCTGTACCTAATGGTGATCTTATTTATGGCCCTTTATTTTGTACACATTCTCCATCCTCCATCCTTATTTGGACTCAACACAATTGGTATTGCGCATGGACTCAAGATTTCCCTGACCAAACCTTTGTCTAACAGATCCTGAACCTGTCTTTTCACCTCCTCATTCTCTTGAGGTGTTAACTTGTACACTACTTTGTTTGGAAGGCTTGTTCTTGGTATCAAGTCAATGTGATGGATCATACTTTTGATAGGTGGCAATGAGCTTGGAAACTCATCCACTACTATGTCAACAAAATTTTCCAAAAGCTCCTGAATATCCTCAGGAAAATCCTCTTTGTGTCCTTGGAAATCCCAACACAAAATCCATGCTTATTGCATCCCAATGACTCTCTCAAATAGGAAATCATTGATACAACCTAGTATTATGATTCTTTCCCGTGGCATACTGGAAAATATTACATCTGTTCACAAACCTTTTCACCTATGCTCTCTCATACCTGGCCAATAATATGAACCATTCAACTGTGCAAACATTTTTTCATGGCCGAAATGTCCTGCTAGACCTCCACTATGCTTTTGCTTCAGCAAGTTCTCCCTCATCAAACACCTTGGTATGTACAACTAACATCCTTTTAACAAAACCCCATCCTGAACTAGATACTCGACCCACTGGCTTCTGTCTCTAAGCACAATATTCACACACGCTTCATATGCTTCCTTGAAATCTGGATCACTATGATACATTTCCTTAAGGTGGTCAAACCCCAAGGTATTCACTTGAAATTCCAGCAAAATTAGACATCTCCTGCTCAATGCATCAACAACCTTGTTAGCATTACCAGAAATATGTTTAATGACAAAAGTGAAACTTTTCATAAACTCTATCCACTTGGCATGTCTCTGGTTTAATTTCTCTTGTCTGGCTATGAACTGTAAAGCTTGATTATCACTATACAAAACAAACTCCTTCGGAACAAAATAGTGCATCCACTTCTTCAAGACTTGAATTATGGCATGGAATTATTTATCATATGTGGAGTATTTTCTCTTAGCATCGTTCAAATTCTCACTGAAATGCACAACATGCATATTATCTTGGCTTAAGACCGCTCCAATTGCAACTCCACTCGCATTACATCTCACCTGAAATGTCTTTCCGAAATCTGGGAATACCAGAATCAGTTGTTCCATTATCTTCTCCTTCAATATGTTGAAGCTCTTCTCAGCCTCTTCTTTCCATTTGAAAGACTTATGTCTTTTCTTCACTGTATCCATAATTTGTGCGCCAATCTCACTAAAATTTCTGATGAACTTTCAGTAAAAACTTGCTAATACATGGAAGCTTCTTACCTCAAATATACTCCTTGGTAATGACCATTCTTTGATTGCTTTCACCTTATCAGGATCCATCTTCAATTCATTCGAAGAGATCACAAAACCAAAATAAATGAGCTTTGTCTTCATGAAATAGGACTTCTTTAAATTGATCAACAACTTCTCCCTCTGTAACCTTTTCATCACTAATGTTAAGTGCCTCAAATGCTCCTCTTCAGTTTTACTGAAGACCAGTATACCATCCAGATATACGATCAAAAACTTGCCAATAAAATATTTCAACACTTCATTCATCAACCTCATAAAAGTACTCGGGGCATTCGTTAAGACAAATGACATAACAAACCATTCATACAATCCCTCATTTGTTTTAAAGGTTGTTTTCCACTCATCACCTTCTCTCATCCTTATCTGGGGATATCCACTTTTCAAATCTATTTTTGAAAAATAGTTTTCTCCACTTAAACAATCCATCAAGTCGTCCATCCTCGGTAATGGAAATCTGTACCTAATGGTGATGTTATTTATGACCCTTGAGTCTGTACACATTCTCCATCCTCCATCCTTCTTTGGACTCAACACAATTGGTACTTCGCATGGACTCAAGCTTTCCCTGACCAAACCTTTGTCTAACAAATCCTAAACCTATCTTTTCACCTCCTCATTCTCTTGAGGTGTTAACCTGTACACTACTTTGTTTGGTAGGTTTTCTCCTGGTATCAATTCAATGTTATGGTTGATACTTTTGATAGGTAGCAATGAGCTTGGCAACTCATCCACTACTATGTCAGCAAAATTTTCTAAAAGCTCCTGAATTTCCTCAGGAAAATTCTCCAAAGAAGTACTTGTAAGGATAACTTTTGGATTCCTCACTAAACTAACTGCATCTCCTGTTCCTTCTTAACTTCAATCAGGAGTTCCTTCCCACTTATGAGAAGTATTCTCGTGATGGCTTATTCCTTCACTTTCTTCTCTTCAATTGGCAGTAACATGTGTG
>JASDQU010686076.1:0-14165 GCA_032191745.1 Picea mariana | reverse complement strand
AGTTCACGACTTCAACGATCTCACCTTTCTATGTTTCGAAGTGTCTCGAACTCCGACCTTTGAAATACCTCACGATTGACCTTCGTGCAACTCCTTCCAGATCTGATGGTCTGGAATGATTATGATCCCTCCTGGACATATATCTCTTTACTGAAAACGTAGAAATCTCAAAGGACTCCTTCCTTATATGATTTCTCATTGTTCTCCCTCTTGAGCTTGTTCTCTCTCGGACTCTTGCCTTCTCAGAATACTTCTTTTGACACTTAGTCGAATTTCAGCCTGTGCACACCTTGTGACAGGTTTTCCTCTGAAGTCCAACCATTCTGTGGGAAACTTCAACTACTCCTCTTGATCTTCTGAGTCAGAAGACTTAGTCATGCACTCCTTGCGGATAAAATTTCTCAGGCTATCTCTCCATAACTTTCCGAGTCAAATGGGCTTTGGCATGCACACTTTGCGGATGCTATGCACTCTTTGCACGCATAAGGTTCACAAGAAACAATCTTTGTCAATTCAATCCTTGCAGACACTATGCACACTTGCATTTGCTCGTAGAAGAAAAACAATTGAACCTTATTTAAAATCTCACAAATTCATACATCTAGCCATGTAAATGCATGCATAAATTCAATAACAAGAAATAATAGAGAATTGAAAATAAACAGAAAGTCTACCATTCACTCATTCATATGGATGCGTCAACACCTTACATTTAGGACAATGCTCCCATGTTATATTCATTCAACTGAAATATACATATGTTCATACACTGCTTCGATAACTTCTACGACAACCTATACAATGGATTCAACAACCCATCAACAACTCATCTTTCAATGGCCCATCAACAAATTCTAATGGGAAACAATACAATGCTTTCATACAAGAGATCTCTTCGAGTTCTTCCCTCCAATGAATCTAAAGCTATTTATTGAATTAAAATCTATCAACTACTAATATTTATTACAATAAATATTTGTGACAGACAGATCAGATCGAACACTTCGAATCTGTACTGCACTCAGCTACATTAATAGAAAATACATTCTCTGATGTCTTCATGAACCATCCAGATCTATTTCATTTAAGATGTTCTTTAATTACAATCTCTTTTAAAAATATTTGCGTGATACACATTCTTCAAAATTCAAACTTCTTCAAAATGTGCGCTAGTGCACCTAGATGTCCTCCGCTCGTGCTTCGCTGGCGATGCTCCTGCATCATACTCCTCTGGCTAAAAAATTCACGGACTCCTATCCATGAGCTCCTGCACTAACCTTCCATGTTTCTGGATATCCACTTCGTTTACCCAACTGACATCTTCTACTAGTCGTCCTTTCCACTTTACCAAATATTCAAAATATGACTTCCTTCTGGTCTTCTTACCAATTCTTCGATCTACGATTTGCTCCATCTACGGCTTCTCTGCTAAATGAATTTTCTTTTTCCACTATATCCCCTCATGATCTTCGGATCCTTCGACTCCATCTTCCCTGTAAGGATAAAGGTCTGTAATGTTGAATATGGGCGATATACCCACATCTTCTGGCAACTCTATTTCATAAGCATTCTCACCAAATTTTCTCATGATTTTGCATGGTCCTATCTTTTTCAACTTTAGCTTATTATATGTTCCTCTTGGGAATATTTATTTCCTAAGATGTGATAGAACTTGATCTCCAACTTCAAATTCAAGTCTCTGCCTGTGTTGATCAGCTCTGCGTTTGTATTCAATGTTGCTCTTCTTCAATTGTTCCTTGATATGATTATGAATTTTCTGCATTTGTGCAGTGAAGTCTTTGGCTCCAACACTCCTAAATTTTCTTTTCTCTAGATCTATTAACTCTGACACCCTCCTCGAATTCATTCCATACACTATTTGAAATGGAATCTTTTCAATACTTCTGTTCACTGAGTCATTATATGCAAACTCTGCTTGTGCTAGAATATGATCCCACTGGCTATGGTGTTCAGTGAACAAACTCCTCAACAAATCTCCTAAACTTCGATTCACCACCTCAGTCCGTCCATCTATTTGAGGGTGATATGTAGAACTAAAGGATAGTTCTATTCCCAGCTTCTTCCACAATCTTCTCCAGAAATGACGAACAAATTTGGTAACCATGTCTGAAACAATACTCCTGGGCAATCCATGGAGTCTTACAACTTATTTTAAAAACAAGTTAGCAACGTGTGTTGCATCACTAGTTTTCTGGCATGGGATAAAATGTGTCATATTTAAAAATCTATCCACTATCACAAATATGGAATCAATTCCTCTTTGTGTCCTTGGAAATCCCAACACAAAATCCATGCTTATTGCATCCCAAGGCCTCTTTGGAATAGGAAATGGTTGATACAACCCATTATTCTACTTCTTTCCCTTGGCATACTGGCAAATCTTAAATCTGTTCACAAACCTTTTCACCTATGCTCTCATACCTGGCCAATAATATGAACCGTTCAATTGTGAAAACATTTTTTCATGGCTAAAATGTTTGGCTAGACCTCCACTATGCTTTTCCTTCAGCAAGTTCTCCCTCATCGAGCACCTTGGTATGCACAACTGGCATCCTTTGAACAAAAACCCATCCTGAACCAGATATTCAACCCACTGGCTTCTGTCTCTGAGAAAAGTATTCACACACGCTTCATATGCTTCCTTGAAATATGGATCACCATGATACATTTCGTTAAGGTGGTCAAACCCCAAGGTCTTCAGTTGAAATTCCTGCAGAATTAGACATCTCTTGCTCAATGCATCAACAACCTTGTTAGCATTACCAGAAATATGTTTAATGACAAAAGTGAAATTTTGCATAAACTCTATCCACTTGGCATGTCTTTGGTTTAATTTCTCTTGTCTGGTTATGAATTGTAAAGCTTGATTATCGCTATACAAAACAAACTTGTTCAGAACAAGATAGTGCCTCCACTTCTTCAAGGATTGAATTATGGCATATAATTCTTTATCATATGTGGAGTATTTTCTCTTAGCATCGTTCAACTTCTCACTGAAATACACAACATGCCTATTATCCTGGCTTAAGACCGCTCCAATTGCAACTCCACTCGCATCACATCTCACCTGGAATCTCTTTCCGAAATCTGGCAATACCAAAATCGGTTGTTCCACTATCTTCTCCTTCAATATGTTGAAGCTCTTCTCAACTTCTTTTGTCCATTTGAAAGACTTATGTATTTTCTTCACTGTATCCATCATTTGTGCACCAATCTCACTAAAATTTCTGATGAACTTTCGATAAAAACTTGCTAATCCATGGAAGCTTCTTACCTCAAATATACTCCTTGGCGACGACCATTCTCTGATTTCTTTCACCTTCTTTGGATCCATCTTCAATTCATTCTAAGAGATCGCAAAACCAAAATAAATGAGCTCTGTCTTCATTAAAAAGGACTTCCTTAAATTGATCAACAACTTCTCCCACTGTAACCTCTTCATCATTAATGTTAAGTGCCTCAGATGCTCCTCTTCAGTTTTACTAAAGACCAATATACCATCCAGATATACGATCACAAACTTGCAAATAAAATATTTCAACACTTCATTCATCAGCCTCATAAAAGTACTCGGGGCATTCGTTAAGCCAAATGACATAACAAGCCATTCATACAATCCCTCATTTGTTTTAAAGGTTGTTTTCCACTCATCACCTTCTCTCATCCTTATCTGGTGATATCCACTTTTAAAATCTATTTTTGAAAAATAGTTTACTCCACTTAAACAATCCATCAAGTCGTCCATCCTTGGTAATGGAAATCTGTACCTAATGGTGATCTTATTTATGGCCCTTGAGTTTGTACACATTCTCCATCCTCCATCCTTATTTGGACTCAACACAATTGGTATTGCGCATGGACTCAAGATTTCCCTGACCAAACCTTTGTCTAACATATCCTGAACCTGTCTTTTCACCTCCTCATTCTCTTGAGGTGTTAATACGTACACTACTTTGTTTGGAAGGCTTGCTCCTGGTATCAAGTCAATGTGATGGCTGATACTTTTGATAGGTGGCAATGAGCTTGGAAACTCATCCACTACTATGTCAACAAAATTTTCCAAAAGCTCCTGAATATCCTCAGGAAAATCCTCTTTGTGTCCTTGGAAATACCAACACAAAATCCATGCTTATTGCATCCCAATGACTCTCTTAAATAGAAAATCATTGATACAACCCAGTATTATGATTCTTTCCCTTGGTATACTGGAAAATATTACATCTGTTCACAAACCTTTTCACCTATGCTCTCATACCTGGCCAATAATATGAACTGTTCAACTGTGCAAACATTTTTTCATGGCCGAAATGTCTGGCTAGACCTCCACTATGCTTTTGCTTCAGCAAGTTCTCCCTCATCAAACACCTTGGTATGCACAACTGGCATCCTTTTAACAAAAACCCATCCTGAACCAGATACTCAACCCACTGGCTTCTGTCTCTGAGCACAGTATTCACACACGCTTCATATGCTTCCTTGAAATCTGGATCACTATGATACATTTCCTTAAGGTGGTCAAACCCCAAGGTATTCACTTGAAATTCTTGCAGAATTAGACATCTCCTGCTCAATGCATCAACAACCTTGTTAGCATTACCAGAAATATGTTGAATGACAAAAGTGAAATTTTTCATAAACTCTATCCACTTGGCATGTCTTTGGTTTAATTTCTCTTGTCTGGCTATGAACTGTAAAGCTTGATTATCACTATACAAAACAAACTCCTTTGGAACAAGATAGTGCATCCACTTCTTCAAGACTTGAATTATGGAATAGAATTATTTATCATATGTGGAGTATTTTCTCTTAGCATCATTCAAATTCTCACTGAAATACACAACATGCATATTATCTTGGCTTAAGACTGATCCAATTGCAACTCCACTCGCATTACATCTCACCTGAAATGTCTTTCCGAAATCTGGGAATACTAGAATCAGTTGTTCCATTATATTCTCCTTCAATATGTTGAAGCTCTTCTCAACCTCTTCTTTCCATTTGAAAGACTTATGTCTTTTCTTCACTGTATCCATAATTTGTGCGCCAATCTCACTAAAATTTCTAATGAACTTTCAGTAAAAACTTGCCAATCCATGGAAGCTTCTTACCTCAAATATACTCCTTGGTAATGACCATTCTCTGATTGCTTTCACCTTATCATGATCCATCTTCAATTCATTCGAAGAGATCACAAAACCAAAATAAATGAGCTTTGTCTTCATGAAAGAGGACTTCTTTAAATTGATCAACAACTTCTCCCTCTGTAACCTCTTCATCACTAATGTTAAGTGCCTCAGATGCTCCTCTTCAATTTTACTGAAGACTAGTATACCATCCAGATATACGATCAAAAACTTGCCAATAAAATATTTCAACACTTCATTCATCAACCTCATAAAAGTACTCGGGGCATTCGTTAAGACAAATGACATAACAAACCATTCATACAATCCCTCATTTGTTTTAAAGGTTGTTTTCCACTCATCACCTTCTCTCATCCTTATCCGGGGATATCCACTTTTCAAATCTATTTTTGAAAAATAGTTTTCTCCACTTAAACAATTCATCAAGTCGTCCATCCTTGGTAATGGAAATCTGTACCTAATGGTGATGTTATTTATGGCCCTTGAGTCTATACACATTCTCCATCCTCCATCCTTCTTTGGACTCAAAACAATTGGTACTACGCATGGACTCAAGCTTTCCCTGACCAAACCTTTGTCTAACAGATCCTGAACCTGTCTTTTCACCTCCTCATTCTCTTGAGGTGTTAACTTGTACACTGCTTTGTTTGGTAGGTTTTCTCCTGGTATCAATTCAATGTGATGGTTGATACTTTTGATAGGTGGCAATGATCTTGGCAACTCATCCACTACTATGTCAACAAAATTTTCCAAAAGCTCCTAAATTTCCTCAGGAAAATTCTCCAAAGAAGTACTTGTAAGGATAACTTTTGGATTCCTCACTAAACTAACTGCATCTCCTGTTCCTTATTAACTTCAATCAGGAGTTCCTTCCCACTTATGAGAAGTATTCTCGTGATGGCTTATTCCTTCACTTTCTTCTCTTCAATTGGCAGTAACATGTGTGTCCTACCATTCTTCTCCAAGGTATAAGTATTCCTTCTCCCATTGTGAATGATATTCCTATCATACTACCATGGTCTTCCCAACAAAACATGACATACATCCATGGGAATCACATCACATAGAAATTCATCTCTATATCCTCCTATCTTAAATTCAACCAGGCATTGTTTAGTGACCGTTACCTGATGAATTTTCTGGAACCATGAGACTTTATATGACGTTGGATGTACAGTCATCTCCAACTCTAACTTCTCCGCCATTTCTGTGGATACTAAATTATCAGTGCTCCCACTGTCAATTATCACCTTGCATACTTTGTCTTTAGTCTTGCAAGTTGTCATGAACAAATTGTTCCTCTGTATCGAATTTTTAACTCCTGGCTCTGGCTTTAAGAGAAATTTCTTCATCATCAAATATCTCCCATCTTCTGCGCTTTTTGCCTCAACATCTTGCTTCTATGCTTCCAAAATGTGAGCTTCACCTCCTTTATTTCTCTCGTGACATTCCCAAGACATGTGTCCTACTTTTCCACATGCATAAAAATTTATCTCGCCTCCTCTATCTCTTCCTCTTCCTCTAGGAAAAGAGTTTCTACCACCACTCTTCCTTCCTCAGGAACTTCCTCCTCTCTTAGAGTGACTATGTGGTTTCTATGCCTCACCTTTGGGCTTCTGTGTCTTGTCATGGGAAATTCCTTTGCCATTGTTCAAGCTTCTACCTCTATTTTGTTGACTCTTCTTCCTGGCCAACTTCTCTTCTGATTTCAACACAATATGGTATGCATCCTCCACTTTTCTCACTGTCATCATGCTAATTTCATCCTGGATTTCATATCTCAGATCGTTGATGTACTTGAAAAGTTTTTCTTCATCTCTCTCTTTTTGTCCAGCCTTGATGTTTAGTCTGTAGAACTCCTCTATGTACTCCTTCACAATCATCCCTTTCTGTCTCAGGTTTTGAAACCTTCTGAACATATTTATCTGATAGTCCTTGGGTATTAATTTTTCCTTCGGCTTGGCTACCATTCGTTCCCAAATCTTAATCTTTTGTTTTCCTTTGCTTCTCCTGTCAGCTTGTAGTTCATCCCACCACATTGTTGCATGTCCTTTCAACCTGGTGACAACATGTTTTACCTTTTTCTCTTCATCGACATCTTCATAGTCGAAATACTTGTCCATTGCTCGTATCTAATCAAGAAATTCTTCAACATCCAAATTACCCTCATACATTGCGATATCTATTTTTTATCTAGCTTCCAACTTAAAAACCTTTTTCATCAAGCGCTCTTCCGTAGCATCCTCTGCTACAGCTTCTTCGACTTCCACTTCTTCATTTTCTGCATCACTAACATCCCCAGCATCAAGTGCTCTCCTTTGTTCTTTTTACATGGAATCCAACCTTTCTTTGAGTTCTCTCATCTCCCTTTCCATAACTCTATTTGCTACGAGCGGCTCTGCACGTCTCCTAGGCGGCATTGTGCTGACATATCTGATACCACTCAATGATACCAACCTACTTCTTTGTCTCCTTTACCTACATAATTCAATTCTGTATCTTCTCTGATGCCACTCTGGTGTACATAACCCCCTTCTCTCCTAGGGATTCTGTGACCTCCCAACCTTGGATCTTCAAACTCTTCGAACCGAACTAGTTCTTCGGGCCTTCAACAGATTTTGAGTGATTTACACACTCACACAGGTCCCCTTGATGTCACGTGTAAGTTCAGACCACTTACAACTTCACTCTCTGATACTTGGAGACAACAATTTGTGAGTACTAGTATTGCACTAGACTCTTTCTCCGCTATGTGACCATGGGCTATGCCCTCGACCAACCCTTCGCCAGTTCGGGCTTCAAAAATACTGCAATATCCTCCTTTGTTTCTTTCTGAAACAACTTCCTTCGAACTCATGGGTCTCTGCCATGTGTCTCCCTGGATCTGACAGTCCAACTATGATTGGGGCTTCGCGACTTCACGAAACTTCACTTGTTCCACTCCTTCTTTCTCTGAATCTCTAATTCTTGGATTCTCTAATCCCTAGATTCTTTAATCCACCGCCACGTCTCTCCTCACAACCAACGGTTAATATTGACCTCGCGAGTTGGAGACTTTGATGATCTCACCTTTCTATGTTTTGAAGTGTCTCGAACTTTGACCTCTGAAATACCTCATGACTGACCTCTGAAATACCTCATGACTGACCTCCGTGCAACTCCTTCTAGATATGATGTTCTAGAATGATTTCGATCCGTCCTGGATGGATCTCTCTTTACTAAAATTAGAGAAATCTCAAATGACTCCTTTCTTAGATGATTTATCTTCATTCTCCCTTCTGAGCTTGTTCTGTCTCAAACTCTTTCCTTCTCAGAATACTTCTTTTGACACTTAGTTGAATTTCAACCTATTCACGCCTTGCAACAGGTTCTCCTTAGAAGTCCAACCACGCTGTGGGAAACTTTAGCTACTCCTCTTGAGATTTTGATTCAGAAGACTCAGTCACATACTCCTTGCAGATAAAATTTCTCAAGCTATCTCTCCAGAACTTTCTGAGTCAACTCGGCTCTAGCACACACACTTTGCAGATGATATGCACTCTTTGCACGCATAAGGTTCATATTATCTCTTTTGAGCTTATGATTCGAAATAGACTCTGTCAACGCACTCCTTTCAGACACTATGCAGAATTACATTCGATTGTAGAAGAGAAACAATTGAACCTTATTTAAAATCTCACAGATTCATACATCTAGCCATGTAAATGCATGCATAAATTCAAGAACAAGAAATAACAGAGAATTGAAAATAAACAGAAAGTCTACCATTCACTCATTCAGATAGATGCATCAACACCATACATTTGGGACAATGCTCCTATGTTATATATATATATATATATATATATTCATTCAACTAAAATATACATATGTGCATACATTGCTTCAATAACTTCTACAACAACCTATACAATAGATTCAACAACCCATCAACAACTTATCCTTCAGCAGCCCATCAACGAAATCTACTGGGCAACAATACAATGCTTTCATACAAGAGGGATCTTCGAGTTCTTCCCTACAACGACTCTAAATCTATCCTATTGAATTAAAATCTATCAACTACTAATATTTATTACATTAAATATTTGTGACAGATAGATCAGATCGAACACTTCGAATCTGTACTGCACTCGGCTACATTAAAAGAAAATACATTCTCCGATGTCTTCATGAACCATCCAACTCTACAACATTTAAGATCTTCTTTAATTACAATCTCTTTTCAAAAGATTTGCGTGATACACATTCTTCAAAATTTAAACTTCTTCAAAATTTGTGCTAGTGCACCTAGCTGTCCTCCGCTGGCGATGCTCCTGCATCAATTTAATACCAAAAGGAAAAGGGAATAAGTTAGGTACTAAATTTACATGACTAAAGACCAAAAACACTTTCAACTACTCTGAAAACCCTTCCTCCCTATTCTACTTCCATATTCTAGATCATATCCCTCCTTTGTTAAACTATACTGGAGCATCAAATATGTTAACCTAACTCTAGATAGAACCCATAAGTGGAAGTGTCAACTACCTTGACTAAAATTTCCCAGTAGGAAATTGACAATCTCCATCACACATATAGGGGAGTGTGGCTTAACAAAACCTTCCCACAACTCCAGGTTTTAGAGGATAAATGGTGGGTAATTCCTCCACTGCTCCTAATAGAACTAGGGTCACACCCTATTGGCCCTCAACCAAGTTTTGAGGAAACCTTGGTTAGAGTTGTCCCACTTTTGGACTTCGACACATTGGTGGAGGAAGGAGCGCCCAGGAGGAGATGAGATCATGGATATCACTTATTTTGCAGGCTTTGAAAGGGGTTATTTAGGGTTTTTCTAATGGGTTATGGGATGTCAGCCCACAAGGTTTTCCCATGTTTGGCCCTATTGTAAGGGTTTGTAAAAGTATAAATAAAAGAAGAATGTATGGTAGAAGTAGTGTTGTTTTGAGTAGTCTTTTGAGCTAAGTGAAAATAGTTGAAAGGCTTTGTGAAAGGTAATGTATGTGTATTAAGGCTTTGTGCTTGATATAGGGTTGGCTCTGCGCATGGACCTAGTTTTGGGAAGGAGGATCTGGTGCTCACTGTGCAGATATCCTTCCTGGTGTGAAGATTGACTCTGTGGCTTAATTCACAAGAGTGAATGAATGTAAGATTTGAGCACATAATAAAGAAGGCGAAGTGGTTGGTGGACGTAGCCCCACACTGGGGTGAACCATGTACATCTGGTGTCTTATGGTTTGCTTTGTGAAATGATTATCTTTGTTATATTTTATTAAGTACTTAGATTAGATATGTAATGGATATGTATATGTTGTTTTATTGCTTTTCTTATGATAGAATTCTAGATCTGATTCCAGTGCTAAGTGTTAAGTGTTTTGGGTACATAATCTTTGTTGTAGTGTGCTAGATCTATCTTAGATATGTTCTGCGATGTTCATAAGGTGAATAAACTAATGTATGTCACTACCTAAGAATTAACAAAATACCCTGTGAAGTGTTATTATCACAGATCTGTGTCCCATATTGGTTACATACACCCGCGTCCTATAACCCCCCCTGCTTCTACCTTGAGTGAGAGTTCGTCTGCCTCGCAGGTGCTATAGTGGGAAAAACCCCCTATGGACTACACTAGGGTTCAACTTGTAGGCAGATCTAACCGTCTAAAAGCCTACTACTTTTTATAACTACCTCGAATATACCCCACATTCATGCATGAAATACAAAGTGAAAAGATCCGGTAACTTTACCTTTTACTCTGCGTCCCATGTCAATCCTTTCATGCTCAATTTCTCCACTGACTACAAGCCTCCTCCCAAGGATGACCTGCATTCAAAAACAGATAAACAGGGAACTACAAAGATGCATATCATATATAAATCATGGGTTAGATGTTAGAATAAAGCATAAATCAAACACAAAGATTTGAGACATCATATTTCAGAATAGAAAAATTATTCCTTTTATTGATATCACAATGTTTACTTACAATGAGATCGACGACTGCTCCTAGAACATGGTCCGGAATCCTCTTCACCAGGCTCCAACTACGCTTCCACGTATATTTCTCCTCTCAAACTCTCTCTAGGGAATGGAATAGGCTTATGATGGAGGAAAAAGGCAAGAATGGGAAATTCTGGTACAAATCGCATAAGGTGGCTGCAAATTCTTGGGGCAAGGAGGGGATGTGAAACAAACAGAGTTTCACTTTTCTTATGATTATCCTTGGAATGAGACCCAAACACCTCCTTTTATATGACAAAAGGATGGTTATTCAATTGGGTGATGGGATATAGGCGGTGGGACCATTGGGAAGCTACCCAATAGCCCGTAATCTCAACAAATTTCTTGCAAATTTTTAATTTTTGCAATCATTGTGAGTATACACGGGCTGTAGTGGTGAATCTAGCGTACATATGCGGGCTGTAGTGGTGCAACAAGCATGTGCATGTGGGAAGTATTGGTGCAGGGAACGTACATCTCAAAAATAGTGTTTTTAAGAAGAGTTGCTCAGTGATGGCTTGGAAAAAATAGTAAGTAAGAGGTCTTGATGCTAGGTATGCATGTATGGTGAAATTTAGGATTATAACAGATTCCCCCTAATGTGTGAGGTTAGAAGAGAATCTGATGGTCGAAATACATTACAAATATTCACCAACTTACGAAGCGAGTGAGCTCGGGACCAGAGTTCGGGAGGTGCCATCTGCAAAAAATAATAATTGTCTCTCCGAGGCGGGCATACCCATGCTCAGGGTGAAATAAATCATGACTACCAATAAAATACACTGCAGATCCATGTCATATAACTCTATAAAGTGTAGCCTCAAGCAATACACAATGGATCTACATCTCAAAATCAAAGATATACATGTATAGTATCCATCTTCAAGAAGCCAAAGACGCCTGATGGCTAGAGATGAGGCCTCCAGAGCTTGAGCACCAACTTCAAGATATTCAAAACTTGGGTAGGAGAGTAATGTGAGTGTACGACTTCACTACCCAGAGGTCTTCGATGGCTCATCAGGAATAGACAAGAGGATCTCGGTGATCAGGCATAGAAATTCATTGATTTCGAGCAAGGACTTGATTGGACTTTTGGGATGGCCGGGCATGAGGTCAAGAGACAAACTGCAGAAAGGTTGACTCAGGTTGGGTAAAAATTCCCTTGGACAATATCACGATAGATGATCAGACTCAGGCAACATGACATTGACATAAGTTCACGATGCAGGAGGCAACACAAACTCTCCATGTGTTTGGAAGATTAACCAAACAAAGGAGGAGACATCTCTATGTAGCGAGAAAAACTTCCTAAGGTCATATTAAATCCAAAATCTTGACGAACAAATGGAAGGATGTGATTTGTCCAAGGGTGACTCACTGTGATTTCATAAAAAGAAAATACTTTTCCTGTCCTCTTTTTGGGGTATATTTGAATTTTTTTGTGCTTTTCAATATTTTTGAAGAGCTTGAAAAAGAATAAGAGAATGCTACGTTACAAAGGAGGAACGAGTGTCGCAAGCATATTAGTTCCAAGTGTAAGGAACACACTAATGCTTAGAGCAAGGAAACATGTGCAGGAAAATGACACTTGGGAAAATTCCTCCATGGGTCAAGGTTTCAAGACACAGAGGCAAAGTACTACAAGGCTTGTGTATAAGGCATGCTTCAAAGGTTCAATTGAGAGAAACATGGAACCAACTTAGGCCAAAGACATGCTGAAAACCCTGAGCAAGGGTATGCCAAAGACATGATGAAAACCCTGAGCATGGGTATGCCAAAGACATGATGAAAACCCTCTTCAATGTAATTTTAACGAGCCCAGAGAAGGTAAGCTCGATGGTTTTTCACTTTTAGAGAGTCTGAAAAAGAATAAAAGAAGACTCTGCTGGGGTACCTTTTTCAAAGGTAGTCTAATCGATTTGAAAAAGGGGTAAACTAGCACCGAAAAGATGTCTATTCAAAACCATTTTAATGAGTGTGAAAAATACAAGATCACTCGGCAATATTTTCAATTTTAAGGAGTCTGAAAAGAGCTTAACTATGGACTCACAACCTTTTTATAGATTTAGTCCCCTTAGCACGAAAAATTATAAACTTTACTTAGGAGAACTCTCCTGGTGAGAGGAATCTCTCGAGGTACACCTTTTTCCTCCTTAAGCTACAGGCCAGAAAAGGGGTAAACTCATGCCAGTAGATGTTTTTTTGAACCAAATAATGAGTGTGAAAGAACAAGATCACTCGGGGATCTTTTCAATTTTAAGGATCCTAAAAAGAGATTAACTATGGACTCCATAGGGAATGTTATTCTGGACTAGTTTAATGAGTGTGAAGGAACAAGGTCACTCAAAAATCTTTTCAATTTTATGGAGTTTGAAAAGAGCTTAACTATGGATTCCGTGGGGGTTCCTTTTTTGTAAATTTAGTTTCACAGGCCCGAAAAAGGGTTAAACTTATAACTGAGAATACTCATCTAGCAAACCAAAGTTCCTAGAGTATACCTTTGATCGTACAATTGACCATCCAGACCAAAAAAAGTGGTAAGCTATCGTCAGACAGACATGCCTTCAAGTTTTAGTTTGTCGAGCATGAAGGACAACAAGATTGCTCGACAATATTTTCATGTTTAGAGAGTCTGAAAAGGGCTTAAAGACGACTCATTTTTGGGAGTCTCGAGGGTGAGGCCAAGAGTGATTATGCATCATATGTATAAGGAATAATGTCGTAATCAGGACAAGACTAACAAGGACTCCCAAGCCTAAAGTCATTAACGACGACATGGACACCAAATTGCAACCATGATCTACCTAGGGTGTTAAGCCCTAATTTTGGCTCATTACCCCTTAATTGGGGCATGTTATATTAGTAATGTTATTTTATTTATGTCGGCTTTAGGCCATTAGTTGTAATTATACCTCCTAGTCTCCTATATATACCAAGGAGACATTTTCATTTTGAATCATCTTGTACTTGAACATTTAAGTGGGGTAAAAGGAGGTTGCC